>VMDO01036715.1:0-14907 GCA_007922755.1 Pedetes capensis
ATGTCCTTGGGTTCCATTTCTGTTTAAGATAGAATCTTTTCCTGTAGTGGTC
This sequence comes from Pedetes capensis, assembly GCA_007922755.1. Classification (NCBI taxonomy): domain Eukaryota; kingdom Metazoa; phylum Chordata; class Mammalia; order Rodentia; family Pedetidae; genus Pedetes; species Pedetes capensis. Next base: position 53 of record VMDO01036715.1, read on the forward strand.
TTTGTTTCTATCTTGTTAGAACAATTACATGCGATTTTTAGTCCATTTGTATTGACCTCATTCTTATCTTCCCTCCCCCCCTTTTAATGTGATCTGACCTTTGAATAGGATTTTTCCTTCTTGTAATTTTGAGTCAGCTCTCTCATACGAGTGAGAACATGTGTTGTTTCTCTTTCTGAGCTTGTGTACATTCACTTAAAATAATTTTCTCCAATTCCATCCATTTTGCTGCAAATGACCCTATTTCATTTTTCTTGATTGCTGAATAATATTCCATTGTGTATATATACCATAGTTTTTTTATCCATTCTTCTGTTGAAGGGCACTTTGGTTGATTCCATATCTTTGCTATTGTGAAAAGCGCTGCATTGAACATGGAGATGCAGGTGTCTGTATGGTATGATGACTCATCTCCCTTTGGGTAAATTCCCAATAGTGTTATAGCTGGGTCATATGGTAGATCTATTTTTAGTTTTTTGAGGTACTTCCATATTGATTTCCATAGTGGTTGCACCAATTTACAGCTCCACCAGCAATGTAAAAGTGTTCCCTTTTCCCCGCAGCCTCGCCAGCATTTGTTGTTGTTTGTTTTATTGATCTTGCCACAGAATGGGAAAAAATCTTCGCATTTTATACATCTGACAAAGGTCTAATTACTAGAATTTATAAAGAACTCAAAGAAAAAAAACCCAAAAACCAAACAACCCAATACACAAATGGGCAAAGGAACTGAGTAGACAGTTCTCAAATGAAGCGGTCCATAAAGCCATGAAACACATGAAAAAGTGCTCAATATCCCTAGCCATTAGGGAAATGCAAATCAAAACAATGCTGAGATTTCACTTTACACCAGTAAGAATGGCCAAGATCAATAAAACAAACAACAACAAATGTTCGACTATTCTTTAGCCATTTCTCCCTCTCTCCCTGTCCCTGCTCAATCTTAAATCTGCTCAATCTTAAATCTACATTAAAACTCCTTAATAAACTCCAATTTTACTTCAAAAAATCAAATATCCATTATGCTTCTTCCAGCGATAGGAAAATCTACTAGGAATGCATTCTTTTGTCTTTAAGACTTCTGTCAAGTGGAGAAGTGAGGAATGGGACCACCATAAGCAAAAATGCCACCTACATATCTTGTCAACATTTATCTGTTTATTTTTTGCAAGAAAGTATTTATCCAGTTGTTAAAAATTTTAATAAGTGTTAAGATTTCTGATAAAGGTGATTCCAAATATTTACCAGCATTTTTATAGCATTTGTGTAGGGGTGGGTAGAGATCATGCCTATAATAAACTTGCTAATTTTTCAGATGATACCAATGTATGTCTCTTGATAGAATATCTTCTGGAAAATCCTCTAGGACTAAGATAGAAACAGGTCAATTAACTTTTCCTGGAAAACAGAGAAAGAAACTGTCTGTGTGTTCTCAGATTAAAACTAAGTGGGGTGTGACTACAATGTGCTAGAATTCCAAAAGGTACTGTGTTATCAGATACATAATAAGCATGACAGAAAATGCTAAAGATTCAGAAACATGTCAACAGATCAAAAAGTTTGATCAGTGCTGGTGAATCTTCAACTGAATTTATACAATTTTAAAATATTATTGGAGAAAATTAATATGAGTGAGTCCATGGGAAAACAAAATATTTTTTCAGGCAAATGGATAGCATATGAATAAGGAAGATTTGAAAAAAAGCCAGAACCTAAATATTTCTTTTCTCTTTTCTTTTCTTTTCTTTCTTTCTTTCTTCCTTCCTTCCTTTCTTTCTTTCCTTTTTTCTTTCTTTCCATGGTACTCAGAGTTGAACCAAGGTCCCCACTCACTAGGCAAGCCCTCTACCCTAGTTGCACCCCAGCTCCTTTTTTATTTTTTATTTTGAGGCAGAGCATTGTTAAATTGCTCAGACTTCCTCTGGCCTTTAACTCACAATTCTTCTCCCACAGCTTCCCTAATTATTGGGATTACAGGGATGTGCCATGGCCCCTGACCTTCTTTTTCATTTTGAATTTGAACCCTGGTTAGGAAAATTGATAGCAGTCTGTTTGTGTATCCTTAGTTTTTTCTACCCTCTCTTTTGAATTAATGAATTCCTTTATGATCATTTCTTAACAACATAAAAATAACTTGCCACTAATTCACATTTTAATCTTTCAAATACCTGTAAGGGGAAAAAAATCTCTGTGATAAGATTTTATTAACTGAACTAAGTACTATCTCGAGATAATATAGGAAAAAATGTCAGTTCACTTCACTTCTTTATAAGGTAGTCTGAGTAACATATTAACATAATGGCTTGTAAAATATCTAACACCATTTATCTAATATGTATTCTGTTACTCATGTAGCTGATTGTTATGACAACAAAATTAGAAATTTCCATTTATTTGAAATTATGAAGATTTAAATATTAGAATTATGTTTTAAAGTATATATTTAATAAATTTTATATATTTTCCACATCTTCACATCAGAAGTGTGTGATTTAATAGCATACATTCAGATAGAACCAAGAAATTTACTGGAACAATGTAAGTAATTAATGTCCATTATGATAAAATATTAAGCAATGAAATTCCACTGTTATTTTAAATGCGATTGTCATATGGAATAAAATGAATAAAATGAGAGAATTAAAATCATTTATACACATTTTCTAAAAAATAAGTATTTTATTCCTTGAATGATGTCTAGTTATAATTTTTCACTTATATTAGAGTATTGGAATTATAATGAAGCCATTAGCAAGGCATTACAAAAAATTGCTTCTAACATATGTTTTTCTTTTTAAAATTACACAAGTATTAGCTATGTTGGAACTGCAAGTTACTTATGAAAAATATTGCTAATCTAGAATAAATACAGGATAAAAGAGCTGTGATCAATTAATAGTTCAAATATCACAATCAGATATCTTCCAAAATAAATGGGTGTTTCTAAGAAAAAAATGTTTATTTTGTAGTTTATTTTGAATTTCATCACAAATACATTAAATTAATATTTCTCTGTGCTTTCTTTGTAAAATTTGTTTTTAAAGCAATATAGTGAATGACCAGTAACATGCAACACACATAAAAGGTATTCTCCCTTCAGGCAACATAATTATAATAATTACATTATTAAGACTAGGGATGTTTTCCAATTCCAAATCTCATTAAATAATTTGAAACTATAACCTATGAGTGTAATTTCAGTTTTAAAAATTCTTTATATCATAAAAGGTGTATAGATTATATGTCTGTTAATACATTTGAGCCTGCAGTAGTACCACTGTGGCATCTGATCACATCAGATCTTGGAAGCTAAGCAGGGTTGGGCCTGGTTAGCACTTGGATGGGAGACTGCCTGAAAATCCAGGAGCTGTAGGTTTGGGAGAAGGACCCAGCAATCCACTCCCCAAAAAGTCAGCCATTGAAAACCCTATGAATAGCTATGAGGCACTAACAATGCTGTTTTGCCTGTTGTATGTAGGGTTGCTTTGAGTTGGACACTGACTCAATGGCACCTAACAACAACAACAACACATTTGAAGTATAGTTTCCTAGGGCCATTTTTTTAGGAAGGCAACTTTAGCCAGTCTTATTTCGAGGCACTAAACATTTATGAACCGGTTGGGCATAGTGGTGCTCGACTGCCATACCAACACTTGGGAGGCTAAGGCAGGAGGATCTATTGAGCCCACACACCAGACTGGGCAATATAGTACCTTTTTGTTTTGCTATGACATACACATGCATCTTGAATCAAACTATTAGCTTCAACATATATCTATTACTGCAGATGCATAATTTTATTAATATTGTCTAATATCATTTTAGATTTTTGGCAGGACTATCATCTTTTGATTAAGATTTAATCACTTCCTCAATCAGTAGGAGTGATCAAGAGTGCAGATTCAACACACCTGTGAGAAAGACAAAGATCTGTATGAATAGCAAAGTAAACTCAGGTGCTAAGCATCATCTCAAGACTTTGAGATGTCTAATCTAATTTAAGAAGGCCTTTATATGCTTTGAATTTATTGCATAGCTATTATTATTTTTCCTCATTTTCTGGCAAATGAGCCCCCCAGGTTAGAAGGTACTCAAAATACTACTGAGAATGAATTGCCTCCTCAAAGTAGAGTCTACCTTAATGATCTTCATTTGCTGATGTGGCACCACTCAAAAGGAGAAGAAACAACTATAAACATCCATTAATAATCAGGATGTGGAATGTACATAGTATGAATTTGGGAAAATTAGAAATAATTAAAAGAGAAATCGAGCATGTAAACATTGACATCCTAGGCATCAGTGAGCTAAAATAAACTGGCATGGACCATTTTGAGTCAGACAATCATATGGTCTACTATGCTGGGAATGGCAAATTAAAGAGAAATGGGGTTACATTCATCATCAAAAAAAGAAATCTCAAGATCTGTCCTGAAATACAATACTTTCCATAATAGAATAATATCCATAAACCTACGAGGAAGGTCAGTGAATATGACTATTATTCAATATACACACCCACCACTAGAGCCACAAATGAAGATAGGGAAGATTTTTACCAGCTTCTGCAATCTGAAATAATTCAAACATGCAATGAGGATGTACTGACAATTACTAGTGAGTGGAATCCAAAAGTTGGAAACAAAGAAGAAGGCTCAGTAGTTGGAAAATATGGCCTTGGTGAGAAAAAGGATGGTGAAGATTGCATGACAGAAATCTGTCAGACCAATGACTTTTTCATGGCAAATACATTTTTTCACAGACAAATGATAACTATACACATGAACTTCACCAGATGTAACCAAGAGAAACTAAATCAACTATATTTGTGGAAAGAGATGAAGGAAGAGCTCAATTTCAAATGTCAGAAAGAAATCAGGTACTGACTGTGTATAAGATGATCAACTGCTCATATACAGTTTCAAACTAAATCTGAAGAAAATTAGAACAAATGTATGAGAGCCAAGGTATGACCTTGAGTATACCCCACCTGAGTTCAGAGACAAAGAACAGGTTTAATAAAGTAGACACAAATGATAGAAGACCAGACTAGTTGTGGCATGACATCAAAGACATTCATGAGGAAAGCAAAATGTTATTAAAAAGATGGAAAATAAAGAAAAGAAAAAAATACATGTCAAAAAAGACTCTGAAACTAGTCTTTGAATGTCAAGTAGCTAAAGTAAAAGGAAAGTACGATGAAGTTAAGGAAGTAAAGATTTCAAAGGGCAACTCAAGAAGATAAAACCAAATATTTTAATGGCATGTGCAAACAACTGGAGATAGAAAAAACCAAAAGGAAAGAGTACACTGTTTTTCTCAAGCTTAAGGAATTGAAGAAAAAATTTGAGCCTCAAGTAGCAATAGAAAAATATTCTGAAAGGAAAATGTTAAATTATGCAGGGAATACCAGAAAAAGATGGAAAGAATACATGGAGTCATTATTCAAAAAATAATTGGGGAATGATCAACCATTTCAAGAGATTTATATGGTGAGGAACCAATGGTATTGAAGGAAAAGGGGAAGCTTCCGTGAAGGAATGAGAGAAACACAAGGCTCCAGGAATTGATCAAATAGCAATAGCAATTTTTCAACAAACACACAGTACTGGAGTTGCTAACGAGTTTATGCCAAGAGATTTGGAAAGCAGCTACCTGGTCAACTGACTGAAAGAGATTTATATTTGTGCCTATTCCCAAGAAAGAGAATCCAACTGAATGTGAAAACTATCAAATTATTTCAATATCACACAAAAGTAAAATTTTACTGCAGATCATTCAAAAGTGACTGTTGCAGTATATTGACAGGATACGGCCCAAAAATCAAGCCTGATTCAGAAGAGGACAGGGATCCAGGGACATCATTGCTGATGTCAGGTGGATATTAGTCAAAAGCAGAGAATACCAAAAATATTTCTATCTGTGTTTTATCAATTATGTAAAAGCATTTGGACTGTGTGAATCATGAAAAATTATGGATAACACTGGGAATAATGGGAATACCAGAGTGCTTAATTGTAATCATGAGGAATCTGTACATGGACTATGAGGCAGCCCTTCAAACAGAACAAGGAAACACCGCTTGGTTTAAAGTCAAACAAGATGTGCATCAGGGCTGTATCCTTTCACCATACCTTTTCAACTTCTTTGCTGAGCAAATAATCTGTGAGTCTGGACTTTGTGAATAAGAATGTGGCATCAGGATTGGAGGAAAACTCATTAACAACCTGCATTATGTATACAACACAACTCCACTTCTGAAAGTGATGATTTGAAACATTTACTGATGAGCGTCAGTATGAATTGCTACTCAACATCAACAAAATGAAAATCCTTACAATTGGGTAAGTGTGCAACTTTAGGATAAATGGAGAAATGACTGAGGTTGTCCAAGATTTTGTTTTACTTGGTTCTACAATCAACACCCATGGAAGCATTAGTTAAGAAACCAAAAGATGCATTGCATTGGGAATATCTGTGGCAAAAGATCTCTTTAGAGTATTGAAAAGTAAAGATATCACATTGAAGACAAAGATGGACCTCACTCATGCCATGATATTTTCAGTTGCATCATATGGTTTTGAAAGCTGGACATTGAACAAGGGAGATAGGAGAAGAATTGATGCTTTCAAATTATGATGTTGAAGACAAATATTGAATATCCCATGGACTACCAAAAGAACCAATAGATCTGTCCTAGAAGAAGTATAACCAGAGTGCTCCTTGGAAGCAAGGATGACTAGACTGTATCTTGCAAATTTTGCACATGTAGTCAGGAGGGCCCCATCCCTGGAGAAAGACATCATGTTTGGGAGAATAGCAGGTCAATGAAAAAAAGGAAACCCCTCAACTGGATGGATTGACACTTTGTCTGCAACAGTGGACTTAAACATGAAAAAGATCGTGTGGTGTGCCTGGTACAGAATTGGGGGGTGATTGTTCTGTTGTACACATGGTTGATATGAGTGGGACCTAACTGGACAGCACTTAGCAACAATTATTTTTCTTTTCTCATATATAAGAAAATCCCTTAGGATTGACTGTTCCTAACTATTAATAAGAACCTCTAGATATTTTGTTTTTGTTCAAATTGATGTTTTCATGGATTCATTTCCAAAGATAATTTTTGACATTAGCAAACCTATCATCTCATTTAAAAAATTATCTCCACATCAAGATTTGGTGGCTTACACTGTAATCACAGCACTCTGGAAAAGAAGGCAGGAGGATCCTGAGTTTGAGCTCCATCTGGGCTACATAGGGAGGTACTGTTAAGAAAATAAATAAATAAACAATTAAATAGATAAATAATTAAATTAAAACCCAAACCCTGACATGACTTGAGTCACAAACTATAGAAAGAGAATGTAACCTTCATCTTATTGTTAATAAACATTTCAAGTATTATCATATTAACACAGTGTTAATCTATTACTCACCAACACCACTACTTAAAATTCTTAAGCAAGTAAATGAAAGTGCAGCAACATACACATTGTGATGGCCTTCATATTTACTGTGATTGAATACCTTTCTGATATTTATGATTCACATAAATATTTGATAGGAAGATTAATTACATAGTTATTCTGTCAGTGTAGAATTTATGATTTATATATAAATTTGCTAGGATGATTAGCTATATAATTATACTGTTTTAATTGGTAACTATATTTTTTATATTATTCTAATTACTGTAAAGTAGCTTAAAAACAGATTCTATTCAAATCTATTGAAAAAAGCAGCTCAAAAAAAGATTCTATTCAAATGCTAGTTGCCATGTTTGGAAATTATTAAGTCATTCTGATTCCCAGTTTCTTCATCTATGAAATGAAAATAATTATGGCAGTTTCCCCTGAGGCTTATATAAATTAATACATGTAGCTTAGGTGATTGTTTTGTCATTTAATGAATAAGAGACTCATCTAATTGAGAAAAGTGACATTTAATCATTTTTCCAGAATTTATGTGAGGTGATATAATAAAGACATGTTGCTAAATCTCATTGAAAATATGTGCCTCTGGTGTTTATTGTTTTTTTAATTTATTTATTTTTGTTTTTTTTGTTTTGTTTCTTTCTTGGTAATTAAGAGACTGAATTCAGGACCTCACACATGTTAGGCAAGTGTTCTACCTGTGAGCTGTACCTTTAACCCTTTTTTCTCTTTTTCATTTTGTGTCTCCCTGAATTGCCTCAGACCTCGAGCTCATACCTCTCCTACTCAGCCTCCTGATTTGCTGGGATTACAGGCATCTGAAGAAGTACCCAGATATGTTTGTATGTTTAAATATAAACAAAGCCTGAGCTATCAGGATCATCGTTTTATTCTCACATCTAAAGTTTTTCTTAGGAGAAAAATATACAAATTATTTCAAATATTCTACTGTTGGTAAAATGACAGCTCTCATTTTTTTTCATAGACTTAAGGAAAGATTTATCTTCCCTCAATAAAATAGAAATAATATGTAGGACATTCAAAATAAAATATAATAATGTCAACTTGATTTTGTTGCTGGGCAACTCTTGCCAATCTTCCTTTGCTGGTTATATTTTATTCTTATTTCTTTAGGTTATTTTAGGGATGTCTTCCTAGCATAAGTGGCTTTTAGAGTTAGTGACAGATTGCTGCAGATGGAGAGGCAAATTACTGCCACACTGTTGTTATCTCTTAATTGACCAGTAATAGGGGTATATCATCTTGTTCAAAGACACACAGCTTCTTCTGTGACCAGAATACAGTTAGTGATTGCAGCAGCACCCTTACATACAAAATATCCAATTAACTATTTTTATTCAATATCAATTGTAAATTCTCTTTGCTGTCTGAATAGTTTTGTTTCAGAGGGTCTTGAAAATATTATGGATGGGAGATTGTTGTAGAAAAGATGGGGGAAAAAAACAAAAAAAATAAGAAGTCTCAATTCTTGCTGAGATTGAGTCAGGCAGTTTAAAGCACCCAGGCTGCTTGATAATATTTGCCTTACACCTGACACAAAGGCTCAAGTTTCTTTCTAGATTTAGAAAGCAAATAAAATTACTAATAGTTCTCCAATGCAGTTCTGAGGTGTAACTTCTGGAAATGATAATCTCAGTACGTCTTTTCTTGTGCTTTTAGGCAAAGTCTCAACAATTTCTTAGACTTTATTTTGGGGGCCTATAAAAAGGAGTGCTTCTATTAAATTAGTTAAAAGGTCCTTCACTAAGAATTCTAGAAAGATGGTTTTAAATTTCACATTCATAAAACTTTTATCTATTTTCCAAAGCAGGACTACAGAGATGGACACTATGGTGGTGTCTGTGATGTCCCCACATGGGTGTATCTGTTCTGAACTTGGTTTCTCTATGTCCCACACAAACACTTAATACAATTACAAGGTAACATGAATTTTCTCCATCTGCAGCTTACTTCATCTGAAGAGGGTAATAGCTGATTGACACATTTTCTCCTCTGGAAGATGCAAGTTGAATATCCAAAATAAACCTCAACTGGCCCTAAGTCCCAGCAATCAACACATGGGATAGTGGTAAAAGTTGGTAAATCAGCTCATTCTGGAACATGAAAAGCATGATTGGATTAAATCAAACTTCTTTTTGAGTTGTTTTAAATTGATTCTATCTTTTCCCTGGGGCTGGAGATGAGCTCAGTTGATAGAATTCTACTCACTCTCTAAGGCCCTGTTATGGATCCTCACCTCTGCAAAAATGGGAGAAGAACAAAGCATTCCCAAAGCAATCCTGAAAACAATCAGCGGTTGAAAACCCTATGAGGGTCACTATGATTGGACCTGACTTGACAGCATCTAACAACTAAAACAAAAATATTTCCAATATCAGATTTGGTTACAATGTAAACACCATGGTCTAAAGAGAACTTTCCTACATGTAATTTATACTCTAGTAAGGAAAATATATCAACTATCTAATGCTTTGCATTTTAAAATTCATCTTCCATATTGTCCTGGGGTGGTTTAAAACAGAGCTTCCCACATGCCAGGGAAGCACAAGAAAAATATTTTTAAAAGTAGCAATAATCAATAAGCAATACAAAGTAGCTATTCTAAAACAAAGTAAAAAAATCCTCAATGAGTTAAGCAAATTTTAAGAATTTACTCTTCTTCAAGTAACATAGAATTGCTGGTAAGGAAAAATCCATTTATTGAAAAGTAGTTTGAATTTCAGTGTGATTTTTGAATCTATTTTTGTGTTCATTTCATGCAGCATTTCAGTTATAAACAACTATGTTGAATTAACATTAGAAAATTATGTGAATGGTAAAAAAATAATTATTTTATCTCTCAGTTGCTGTTGTAAGATGCCATTGAGTCAGGCCCAACTCATAGTGACTCTATGTACAAGGAGAGGATAAAAGCAATTTTTGCCTGTTTTTCATATTCATTGTGATGTTTACAGAAAATAAAATTCCCCTAAGACATAGCAGTTCTGACTGTCACAGCTAAAATCTTCCATATACATATAAGAGCTAAAAATGAAAAGAAACTATTTAGAAACACATCTGATGATTGTTAGAGATTAATGCATTCACTGGACTTTTTTTCCTGAAGGTTTTGCAAAGTTGACAGAAACATTGTGTTATCGATACTTTGTTAACATTCTTTTCTGTAAACAATACTACCAGAAAATTTAAAAATGAGTTCTTAGCAATACAGTCTATTGAAAACTATGTGTTGTTTCAAAGGAAGTTGGGATTTTGCAGCTCTTATCAATGAACAGAAGCCACTAAGAGAGAAAGATCTGAAAATGAAATATGAGAAGCTTCAAATAGATCAGCTGAATAAACTGTATTATTGATTTTTCAAGCTTCTTTTATTATCATTTTGGTCCATTTATATGGTATTCTGAAACTCTGTTTTGGCTAATACTATAAAAATTCACTTCAAGTGCATGATAGAAAGTCAGTAATACTTTAAGACTTTTATCACATTAGTAACTTTCTTATGATATTAGAAATTCAATAAAGGACAGAAAAGTCACTGGCCCTATAACTAAATTGCTAATATAATGCAGCACTTACCACTATGACATGAAATATGCATTTTACTCTGATGCTTTAAAGCGTTCAATTTTTCTTTTCTAGTGTTTTGAAGGAGTTTTTAATGTATTTGTTTAACAATAAACATACAATAATGTATAAAAGTTCACAAATTGTAAAACAGTAGGATATTGATTCTTCTAAAGAGAAGAAAAAGGTCATCTAAGAAATAATCATGCTTCTGCATGATATAGCAGACTAATGCTGCAATAGACTACTTAAAATCAAAAACAAAATCTATAAAACAATGTAAACTAAAGCTGAGATGAGCTCGTCTTTATAAGCCAAGAAGTGTTTGCTAATTGGAACTCAGATGCAATGTTTTGAAAAATAATTTAAGAAATTAGGATCATAGAGATAATGCTCTAAACATACACCAGAATCTGTGCTACATGTGGGCCATTGCTTATTAGAAAAATGGATACCTAATATGTAAATTCCACCTGGAGCGACAATTGAATTTCTTTTTGTTTCTATTAATTTAACATTAAAATAAGTGCCTCATCAATGGCAAGGTACACACAAGTAATGTGGCCTATGTTAATCAGCTATACTTTCATCACATATTTTCAGAGGCCTAAACCCTCATTATACAAGATGTTAGAATCACTAATTCAATCTTTCATCCATCAAATACCTATGGAGCACTTTCCAGGTACCTTCAACTATGCATATTTCAATGTGTTCCACATGTAGTGTTGGAAAAGAAATATTTGAGATAAGTTATAAGTATTCCACACAGAAAGAGTGTAAAAGTGTTTCATAACAAGTGGTGATATGGTGTGATTACAAGGATTTGGTGGTTTAGTCAGAGACATCTTCTCTGAAAAGCTTGTATTTGAATGGGGACCTGAAAATGAGAAGAACCATTTAAGGAATAAAGGAAAACAATCAAACTAAAAATGAAAACTGAAAGAATGGTTTTGTTGGGAAGGAATAATATATAATGATTTTCAAATGTATTTCCAATTTTAAATTAGTTTGAACTCTCTTGTTTGTCAAAGCTCTTTTTCATGAGCCCCATTATAATGGTTCATAAGACAGGCATAAAATAATGCATACAGCATAAATTTCTAAAGGGGAATACCATTAAGAAGGGCATCAGTTATGAAATATAGCCAGGTACAGAAAACAACAGGTATTGCTGAAGTCAAATCACAAAGTTCAGACTGAAAAGGAAAATGGTGGAAAGTTATTTTATTTATTTATTTATTTATTTATTTATTTATTTATTTATGTATTGGTACTGGGATTTTGAACACAGGGCCTGGTGTGTACTTTGCTAGTGCTCTACCACTGAGATAAATGTGCCTCCAACCCATTTTTTGTTTTTATTGTGTGACAGGGTCTTGCTAAGTTGTGCATGCTGTCTCTGGACTCGAATTTGTAATTCTCCTGTCTCTGCCTCCCAAGTTGATGAGACTACAGGCAGGCACCCCTTTGCCCTGCAATAAAAAGTGATTTTATGAAGCTCTTGGCATGATAGAGAAAGGAACAATATGTTGTACTGAGAAGAATGACACCAAAAGAAGTATCTACACCAAGGAGAGTGAAAGAAAATGTGAAAAAAAAAGAGCAAAGTTTAGAAAATACTTAGGAATAAAAATATTTTTGTCTAAGGTATATACATAGAAAACTATTGGTTATTCTACTATTAATAAATAGATTTGTCAGATTATGAGTTTAAAAAATTAGCATCCATGCAGTTTTACTCAAGAACTAATGGATGCTAGGCTCCATAAAAATGAAGCGGTGGACTCTAATCCAAGGGTCTCAGGAGCCTGAAGCAAGAGGCAGCCTGCACAAATTAGCAAAACCCTGTCACAAAGAAAAAAAGAAAAGAGGTAACCAAGTAATCAATTAGCCAACAATAGCAATGATACCAAGAAAAACAAAATGAAACATGGGATGTAGAATACATACTATCCAACATAAAAGGTTGGTAAAGAAATTTACCAGCAAAATAGAATAGTAGAGTGATGTAATAAGTTATATATTAAACTCTAATAATTACTAATCAGAAATACCTATTCCCACTTGCCTGTCCCTAAGTAAAGGAGAAATATTGGAAATGAAAAGATATCTCATTTTAATTCCAATATTTAATCATGTAATTAAATATTTTAATAAGAAAGGGAAATTAAATGTTAAGTGCTAGAAAATCTGGCAAGCCTCATTTTTTTCCTCATTATTATCACCAACATTTTTCATGAGGAAAAAACTTTATAAAATTTATATGGTAAGAATATGCAAGAATTTCCCAGAAAATATTATGAAAAGAATACTAGTATAAAGGATAACATTATACAGTTTAAATTTATTATGATGATACATAAATTACAACAGATAAAAACAATCCAAGAATAGAAAGCAAATCAATATAACAGTAAAGGAAATCTAGGAAAAATAACAAAGCACATAAAGAAGTAGTGTATATAACATAAAGAAGTTAGTAAGATAAAAAGGGATGGCCAAGCAATAGAGCAAAAAATAACTATTAATTGAATGAGATAATTAAAGTCTTCTGGAAGAAATATCATAACTTTTAAAAAAATTCATGGAGGTCAAACTAAAAATATTGAACATATAATTTTTAATGATTTAGTCAAAGTAAAAGTCATAAAGCAATTGAGTACCACCTTGTTTGTTTGATTGCTTATTTTGTTGTTGTTGTTTGTTTGTATTTTTTTGCAGTACTGGGATTTGAACCCAGCGCCTCATGCATACTTTGCAAGTACTCTACCACCAAGCAACACCTCCAGTCCCCTTTTTTTTTTCTTTTGAAAAAGGATCTCCCTAAATTATTCAGAGCATTTCTGACCTGAAACTTGCCACAATCCTCTTGCCCCTGTCTCCAGAGTTGCTGGGATTTCAGGTATTTGCCATGGGGTCCCGTGCTTGAGTGTTATCTTGAATGTGTTGAATACTAGAGGAAAATAACTTTTAAACAATAAGCAAAATATAAATATTAGGGAAACAAAATCATCATTAGTATAGTAAAAGTACACTCTAGGTTGAGAAAAATTATGAGAAAATGAAACTTAGTTGTACATAAAAATCAAAAACAATATATCTAACAAAATATATGACCAAAATTGTGAATATTTAGTATTATGGAATTTATTAGTATAAGGTACACAATAATCTTGCATATAAGTCAGGAATAGGGGAAATGTATAAATATATATTAATATAGTTTAATTCATATTAAACTTGGATAAGTCATGTTATAATATCTGAATTGTATTAATGAAGTAAAATTAAAATTAATTTAAAAGTTATGATCAACCTTAAAGAACTAACAAATCAAAAAATAGATAAACAAAAATCAAACCATAAAAACAAAAAATTTAATATTAACTGTAATTATCAATGAGATAAGATGTAAAGTGACTATATGTTCCCATTAAAAGATTGTGGCACTGGAATTTTTTTAAAAAATGAAGCTCACTTATATATGTATTCAATGAAGATAGATAAAAATATAAGGATGCATGAGTTAAATGTGAAAGAAAGGAAAAATATAATTTATACCAGCATTAAGCAAATTAAAGCTTGGAGAACATATTTTAAAAAATAGACATTAAGCCGGGTGTGGTGGTGCACACCTGTAATCCCAGCGGCTTGGGAGGCGGAGGCAGGAGGATCGCAAGTTCGAGACCAAAGGCAGTCTGCATAACTTAGCGAGACCCTGTCTCAAAAAGTAAAAAAAAAAAAAAAAAAATGGGCTGAGGTGCAGCTTAGTGGTCCAGCACTTGCAGAGCATGCAGGCGAGAGGCCCTGGGTTCAACCCCCAGAACCGCA
>VMDO01036716.1:0-14905 GCA_007922755.1 Pedetes capensis
CAAATTAAATAATAAAAAAGAAATACCAGTATTTTGTAGTATTGAGGGCTTGAATTCAGGGCCCCAACATACCGGGCAAGTGTGTCTACCCCTTAGCTCCACCTCCCACGCCTTATTTCTTTTTTATTTTGAGACAAGGTCTTGATCAGTTACACAGGCTGTCTCTGGCCTCTAACTTGTGATCCTCTTGCCTTTACTTCCCCACTGGCTTGGATTACAGGGGTGTCCCACAGCATCTGGCCAAGATACACTACTATTTTTTGTATGTCAATTTTGTATCTTGCAACTTTCCTGAATCTGTTTACTAATTCTAAAAGGGGAGGAGTTTAAAAACAACTTTGGTGATACCTAATTTCCATACTACATAACTCATGTGTAAGTTATACAATTCAGTGACTTTTAGTAATGTGTTCTCACTCATAGATGGAAGCTAAATCTAACTGAAAGGAAGAAAAATATGTAGACATGTATAAATATGTAGACATGTAAAAATGAACAATAATACTTATCTAAGAAAGGAAAATATAGGCAGAGTAAAAAGAAAGGGAAAGGATCAGTGGGGTGGCAGTGAGGCAGGGGAAGGGGCCAGGGGACAGGAAATAGGGTAGAAGGCCAAAGAGGAGAGAGGAAAATCTCAAAACATATGATGCAACTATATGAATACATGGAAAAAATCGGGGAAAGGAAAGAAAAAATCAGTGACTATATAACCCATGAATGCATATGATTTTTATTACACATTAATCAAATGGTTCTATAAAATGTAAAATTTGATGAAAGTATAATCAAAAGTGATGTAATAGTTGCATTATGGAAATAGCAAAAGTCTTATTACTCTGTACCCTACCAACATTTATAAAGAAAGAATGAATTCTGCAAGCATTACCACAATCAATTTTAAAATTTTCATCACTCCTACACCCCTTAAACAACATCCCACAGTACACCCAGCATGCCCCTTCATACCTCTAATAACCACTAATCTACATTTTGTGTTTATAGACTTTCCTATTCTGGACATTTTAAATAAATGGTATAACATAATATATAGTATTTTATGACTGGCATCTATTACTTAGCATGATGTTTGCAAAGTTAACCCACCAACAAGTGAGGGTTTAAATTTCTCCACATCCTCACCAATACTTGTAGTTATCTTTATTTTTTATTATAGGCATGCAGACATGAAATGGTGTATCCTCTATCTGTTTCACTGAGTTCTTTGGAGGCTTTCTTCCAAGATTGTTTTGGCTATTCTGAGTCCCCTGTATTCCCATAAATTTGGATAGCTTTTAATAGCTGTATTCCAGGCACCAAGATTACCAGTGTGTAAACCCTGTTTATTGAAATCCAGAAACATTTGCTGAGCACCAACTGTGTTCAAGACACTCTGCTGACTGCTGGAAGGATGAAAAAACAGAGATGATGAAGATAACGCAAATTAGTTATGCCATTCAAATCTTCTATATGCTTACACACTTCTATTAATTAGTTTCAAGGACATGTACTCTTCTCCAAGTAATACTGACAATTTGTCCATTATCAGTTCAGTTTTGTTTTATTCATTTTGGAGCTAAGTGTCAGGTACTTCAAGTTTCCTTAAGGCTACAATGTTTTGGCAAGTTACTATTTCCATTAATGTGAAATACCCTTCAAGTCCTTTAAAACATTTCTTGGTCGTGACTACTATTCTGTATGATATTATATCTGCCTTCTTTTCGTCAATATGTGACCATCCCTTAACTTTAAAACTCTTGTGTTTTAGCGGTATGTCTCTTATAAAGGGCATATAACTAGACGCTTTTGCTTTCCAATCTAAGTATGTCAGTCTTTTAATAGCATCACACATGGTGGCAGAGGGTGCTGGCTGCCCACCAAAATCCATTTCCCCTTTTCTCCACAAAAATGCAACTGTGACTGAACACATGGAATTATGTCTGAGCTATACTTGTGTTGCCATCTTCCCCTGCAGTTAGATGGGAGCATATGACTAACATTTCATCAATGGAACATGAGTGGAAATTTGTGTGTGTTACTTCTAGGCCAAGGCTGTAAGACGGAAGCATGCCTGCTCTAGATCCTTTTCCCCTCCCTACTAGTTAGGTGGTTGAAATCATGGCCAATCCAAGGGAAAGAAACAATGCTCTAGAGCAACTGTTCTCGATGGGTAGGGGTGATCTAGTTCCTTGGAGAACATTTGGCAATGTCTGCAGACATTTTTGGTTTTCACAACGTGGGGTAAGAATGGGATTGTTACTGTAATCTAGTAGATATAGGCCAAGGGTGCCACCAAACATCTTCTAAAGCACAGAAAAACTCCCAAATAATTACAGTCAAAAATGTTAGTAGTACTGAGGTCGAAAAATCCTACAGTAGGAAATGTGGGAACAATGTCAGAAAAAACTGAACCCTATATGCAACAGAGTTTCCCAACAGTCTGGAAATGCTTCCCTTCGATAGTAAGATGTATGAGAAACAAATCTGATTCTTAAAGTTTCTAAAATTTGGATCGATCTTTATGACAGCCTTACTCTAATGAATGCATTCATTGTGATTTTAAACATGCTTAGAATCTGATTCTTAAAGTTTCTAAAATTTGGAACGATCTTTATGACAGCCTTACTCTAATAAATACATTCATTGTGATTTTAAACATGCTTAGAATCATATCTGCCATTTTGATTTGTATATCTTCTTGAGTATAATTTTTTATATTTTCTTTTTTCCAAATTTAATTATTTCATTTGAATGGAAGGCTTTATTTCATTGTTCCATGTTTTCCTTACTACTTCAAGAATTTCTAAAACTGAAGTTTCTATTCAACTAGTAGTTTGAATTATATTTTTAATGCTTGCACATTGATTCATATTTTTCTAATATGCTTAAAACAGATCAAGGTCTCTATCTTTCCATACCCATAAAGTTAATGAACATGATTCATATATGTATTCCTATGTTGATCTGATGCAGAATTAGGTTTTAGGACTATGTTAATGTTCAAATAATATCTTTTAAAACAAGAATACATTAATCTGATTTATTAAGGTATTATTTACATATGATAAAATTCTTCACCTTTTTAAAATGTATTGCTTGATGAATTTTCCCAAATGTGAATGCTAAATGACTGTATATAGCAATCAAAATATAGAACTTCCCATCACCACCCAAATTCCATATGCTGTATGCAGCAAATTCTCTTCCTACATTTCTAGTCCCTAGCAATCATTGATCTACTTTCTGTCACTATAACATTGCCTTTTTTAGAATTCCATATAAATTGGGTCATAAAGCAAATGTCTTTTGTTTCTGGTTTACATCACTTCATGTAGTATTTTTTATATTAATCCATGTTTTTGTATTTATCAGTGCTTAATTTCTTTTTATTACTAAGAATTTCATTATATGGATATGCCATAATTAGTTAACCCATACACCATTTAAGGGGTATTTATGTTCTTCTCTTCACTTACTACTGTGAATAAAGCTGTTATGTACAAGTTACAAATATTTGAGTGGACACGCATCTTTAATTCACCTGGGCAATTACCCATGAGAGGTATTGTTGGATCATATGGTAAGGACATGTTTAGTCAGGACAACCACTTGGATATACCATTTCTTTGTAGCAAGGTTTTATTTATTTATTTATTTATTTATTTTTATTTATTTATTTCAGTACTGAGGATTGAACCCAGGGCCTTGCATATGCTAGGAAAGTACTCTACCACAGAGCTTCACCCCCAGCCCCTTTTCTATCTTTTTATTTTTTGAGACAGGGTCTCACTAGGTTGTACAGGCTACCTCTGGCCTCAGTTTTCTGATCCTCCTGCCTCAGCTTCCCAAGTTACTGGGATTATAGATATGTGTTACAGCCTGGCTTCTGTGGTAAGGTTTTAAAACAACATATAATTTCTTTAAAAGATAGGTAACTAATAAGTCTATCTAATTGTCCTTGGATGAACTTTTACAGTTTATGTTTTCAAGGAAGATATGTTGTTTTGTTGTTGTTGTTGTTAGGTGCCATGGAGTCAGTGTCCGACTCATATCAACTCTATGTACAACACGTGAAACAGTATTGTTAATGCTTTCCTACTATTCATAGGGTTTTCAATGGCTGATTGTTTTTTGGGAGTGGGTTGCCAGATCCTTCTCCCAAACCTACAGCACCTGGTGTTCCCAGGTGGTCTCCCATCCAAATACTAACCAGGCCCAACCCTGCTTAACTTCCAAGATCTGATAGGATCGCATGCCACAGTGGTATGACTGCAGGCTCAAAGAATATATAGACATCAAATATTTGTTTATAATGTTATTTTAGATATTAGATATTTTGAATGTCTGTAGACTCTCTATCAATGATCCCTCTTTCATGTTTGGTATTGGAAATTTGTGTCTTCTATTTTCCTGATCAGTCTGGCCATAGGTCTGCCAGTTTCACTCATTAAAAGAACCAGATTTTGGATGTAGTGATTTTTGTAGCCTTTCTGATGAGATTGGACATGCTCTCACCTATTTGCTTCATTCAGTTCACTTTGGGCATCATGTTCTGTTATTTTTCTACTATCTTCAGGTAAAATCTTTAATCACTGATTTTATATTTTTATTTTTCAGCAGAAATATTTAACAATATAATTTTCCCTCAATATACTATTTTATTTGCTTCTCACAAATTGTAATATAGTCTGTTGTCATATTGTGAAAACTGAATCTTCCTTTGACATATTTGTATCCACAATCACTGTTCAATAGTAAATATTATGATCCCAGCATAGGCCAAGCATTGGCTAAATTTCTCCATTGTCTTAAAAAAGAATCTTACTATGAGCTCAGTAAATAGAGTTCTCAAGCCTGTCCAAAGTCAAACCACTTGCATGCAGAAAACATAAGTACTTAATATTGAAAAAAACAAAGTAGATAGAATATGCCTGAAGGACAGAATGATATGAACAGAAAGGATTTTCTAATAGACTAAATCAGAATTCTCTGAGATGAAGTGAAAACTCAGAAATCATTAGGAACAATTAGATTACATCCATAAGGTCACTTGTGAATATGTTGGTAAATCAGAAACAACTAAAAGTGCACAGCCTGCTTTTACACATTGTTTCCCAATGTTCAGTGGCTGCTGTAGTGCCAACTGTCTTTAGGGCAAATGGAAGTCTCCACTGATATACTTTGATTCTTAGCAGTGACAAGAATTTTGGGGTCGTTGGGTGCAGTGGCACATGCTTATAATCACAGCGACTCAGGAGTCAGAGGCAGGAGTATCGCAAGTTCAAGAACAGAGGCAGTCTACATAATGTAGTGAGACCCTCTCTCAAAAAAAGTAAAAAGAAATGGGCTGAGGGTGCAGCTCAGTGGTCCACCACTTGCAAAGCATGCAAGCACGAGGCCCTAGGTTCAACCCTCAGAAGTTCCAAAAATAAAAATAAAATAAAATAAAATAAGGTTTTGGGAGTCAAATTAATACAATGTTGGCTGTCATTGTTACATGGTGGGTTTCTGCTCTTGCCCCTTTAATTTTGAACACAGTTGATAAAATGCGTAGCTCTCTGGAGAAGATCCAGAGTAGCAAAGGAGAAATTATATTTTGTTGTGAGAAAAAGGGGAAGAGCTACAGGAATCCAGAAAGAGGGTGATGGGAAATCTAAAAAGCACAGAGAAGCAGAAAGGCAATTGACAAATAAGTGCAAGAGATTTGCAGCTCTAATTCCAGGTCCCCTGTAGAAGGCGAGATACCAGATGCTGCAAGTACAATGTTAGCTCAGAGAGTACAGGCAGCCTCAATGATAGGAACGGACTGGCACTCCTACCCACAGGAGAAATCCACAGTTCATGGGAAATTTAAATCCACTATGGGAATTTGGCCTGAAACTGATTCCTGATACCTAACAGGCTATACTTGGAGACGAAATCCATTACATACCTCACCATCCCTCAGAGAGCTATAAACAGGAGTCATCTTGAGAAGTAGCTTCTTGTTAGAGAATAAATTACTCTGGGTCTGCAGCCATACCACCCTGGCATGTAATCCTATCTGATCTGAGAATCTAAGCAGGGTCAGCCTGGTTGGTCCTTGGATGGGAGAACACCCGGGAATACCAGGTGCTGTAGGATAGGAGAAGGACCTGGCAAACCACTCCTGAAACAATTTGCCATTGAAAACCCTATGAATAGCAGAGAAGCACAGGCAATAGTGCTGGGCATGGCACGGTCTCAGATAGTGTTTCATTCTTTTGTACACAGGGTCACTGAGTCATACCCAACTCAAAGGCACCTAATCAACAATAACATCAAAATCACTGCAGGGATCATGAAACATAGGACAATCACAGCTCAGGACCCCAATAAAACCCTACTTGAGAGGCTGGGTGGAAGATCCCCATGAGTGACTGGGTGGGAGATCTTCATTTTTAATCCTGCTTCTTTTTTCCCCTTCAATTGCCCATTTTTAATGCTTATTAATTTATTACTACTTTTACTTTTATTAATTTTTGACTCTTTCCATTATTTTATATTATTTTGGTCTCTTTTCTATTCTGATTTGTAGTATAGTTGATGCTTCTGATTAGTTTTTACTGTATGAATTATGGTCAAAAACTAGTTGTTGTTAGATGACATCAAGTCAGATACAAGTCATAGTGACCCTAAGTACAGCAGAATGGAACATTACTCTACACTGTGCCATGCATACAATCTTTTTATGTTTTGGGCCCATTGTTGCAACCACTATGTTTCTTCTCATTTTGAGTTGTATCACATCAGCAAAATGAGGTCCCAAGGGCTTTACTTCATTCCCGTCATTAAGATCAACTCTACTTTGAGGAGGCAACTCTTCTCTAGTCATTACTTGAATGCCTTCAAGCCTGGGGTATTCATTTTCCAGCCCTGTATTTGAGAGTGCTTCTCTAATATTCATAGGATTTTCAGTGGCAAATTGTTTTGGGAGTGGGCTACTGAGTCCTTCTCCCTAGTCTGTCTTAGCTTGGAAGCTCAGCTGAAACCTGTGCCCCATGGGTAGTCTTTCTAGTTTCTGAAATACCAGTGGCATATCTTTCAGCATCACAGCAACATGCAAGCCTCCACAGCATGACAAGATGACAGACACATGGAGGATCAAAAAATATAATGAATGTTTAAATTAAAAAAATATATACTAAAAATGTATTGCCATTAATCTCCCTAAAATACTCCTCATGGCCTAAAACATACTTGTCCCATCATTTTGCCACCTTTTAAGTAGTTCTGTAATAAATTTTTACTGTAATAGATTTTTTAAACTTAAACTTTCACAATTTCTATCACCCCTTATATTTCTACATATGGTTTGTTTAAGTGTTGTTAAAGTTATAATGGCTTGTGTTTTCCTCTGTGACTACTACTGGAGATTGAGCCCTCAATAGAGGGCTTCTCAATTGGGCACCATCATGCATGCCTCTAATCCCAGTGACCTGGGAAGCTAAGGCAGGAGTATCAAGAGTTCAAGGCAAGTGGCAACCTGTGCAATTTCGTGAGACCCTGCCTAAAAATAAAAAATAAACAGGGGGTTTTGATGCACAAGGCCCTGGGTTCAACCACTTGTACTATGTGAGAGAGAGAGACAGAGACAGAGATATAGACAGAGACAGAGAAGGCTGCTCACTAAGAAGACTTCACATACAAGTAGAAGTATCCATCCCAACAGATGCACAAATATCAACATAGAATCATAAGAAATATCAAAAAACAAAGCAACATGACTCCTCCAAAAGTTTACAACTCTTCAGTATCTAAATCCAAAGATACCAAATGGGATGCATTGCCAGAGAAGTAATTGAAAAGATTGATTTTTTAAATAATCAACAAATTCAAATATGATAAAAATAAACAGCTGAATGAGTTAAGGAACACAGGATATGAAAGAGTAATTCAATGAAAAGATAAAAGATTCTTAAAAAGAACAAAACAGAAATTATGGAAATGAAATCTCAATAAGTAAAATGTTGTTGTTGTTGTTGTTGTTGTTGTTGTTAGGTGCCGTCGAGTCGGTATCTGACTCATAGCGCCCCCTCATAGGGTTTTCAATGGCTAAGTGCTTCGGGATTGCCTTGGGAGTGGATTGCCAGGCCCTTCTCCCATTTTGCGGTGCTGGGAATTGAACTCGGGACCTCAGAGACTGCAGCACAGCGCTCTACCCACTGAGCTAAATCCCAGCCCCAATAAGTAAAATACTCAGTAGAAAGTGCCAACCAATATAAAAGACTAAATGTAAGAAATAATATTATAGCTTGAAGACAAGATTGTGAATTATCACACACAATACTAAAGAAAAAATAAGAAATTTTCAACAGAAATCAAAAGACCTGTGGGACATAATTAAAAGAACAAATCTGAGAATGATCAGTATAGACAAAGGATCAAAGGTACAGAACAAAGGTATAGAAAACATGGATATCTGGGGACAGAAGGCATTTAGAACCCCAAATGGACAGTGACCAGAAAAGAATTTCTCCACGTGATATTACAGTTAACCTTTCAAAAGTGAAGAACAAAAGGCAAATATTGAAAGCATCAAAAGAGAAGCACCAAGTCACTTATGAAGACAAAATCATCAGAATAGCAGCACACTTCTCAGCAGAAACTCTAAAGCTTAAGAGGACATGGAATGGTGTGTTTAAAGCCCTAAAAAATTAACTGACAATCTAGTTTTCTATATCTAGCAAAGTTATCTTTCAGAATAAAAGAAATAAAAAACTTCCAAGACAAGAATAAACAAGAGGAATTCATGACCACTAAACCAGAATTACATAATATATTTAAAGTAATCCTTTACACAGAAGAGAAAACAAGACAGATAATCATGACAGCATGGGCAAGAATACATCTCAGAAGAAGAGTAGATGAGCAAATGAGAATTAGGAAAGAGACAAATATTATTAATTTGGTGACCCATGAAAATGCTAAGATGGATAGGAAGGAAAGAAACGAATACAGATTATTCAAAACAACCCGAAGAAAGGCAAAACTACAAAGCAAAGAAACAATTTTACAGGATGCAAGAGAAAAACATCAGCTCACTTACAAAGGAAAATCCACCAGAATAGCATCAGACTTATCAACAACCCTAAAAGCCAGAAAAATGTGAGCTGACATACTTCAATTTCTGAAAACAAATAACTATCAACCAATAATACTATTTGTTGTTGTTGTTGTTGTTAAGTGTCATCGAGTTGTGTCCGACTCATAGCGACCCTCATAGGGTTTTCAGTGGCGGATTGTTTCAGGATTGCTGTGGGAATGGATTGCCACATCCTTCTCCCATTTTTGAGGTGCTGGGAACTGAACTCGGGACCTCAGAGACTGCAGAACAATGCTCTACCAACTGAGCTAAATCCCAGCTCAATAATACTATATCTAACAAAAATATCCTTTAAAATAGATGAAGAAATTAAGACTTTCCATGATAAATACAAGCTTAAACAATACTTAACCCTCAAGTCAGCATTGTAGAAGTTGCTTAGGGAAACACTACATACAGAAAAATAAAGACAAACCCAAATTCAAGAACTCAGGAATGAATATAACCCATAAGAATGCATGAACAAATGAAACTAATAAAGAAGCAAGGATATCCAACCTAATAAATCCACAAATCCCTAACATGATCAGAGGACAAAGTGAAGGACAGGCAACATCTAAACCCAATAGAGAGCCAAAAAAGCCATGCAAAACATAAAACTCCTCTCAATAATTACCCTAAATGTAAATGGTCTTAACTCATCATTTAAAAGGCACCAACTGGTAAACTGGGTTAAAAACAAAAACTGCCACCAGGTGCAGTGGTGCATGCCTGTAATCCCAGTGGCTTAGGAGGCAGAGGCAGGAGGATCGCAAGTTTGAGACCAGAGGCAGTCTGCGTAACTTAACAAGTCCCTGTCTCAAAAAGTGAAAAAAATGAGCTGGGGGCACAGCTCAGTGGTCCAGAACTTCCAAATCATGCAGGCATGAGGCCCTGAGTTCAACCCCCAGCACCGCAAAAAAAAATAAAATAAATAAAATAAATAAACACCTACTAACATGTGGGATTCAAGAGAGTCATCTCATTTACAAGGAGTGAAATAGATTGAAAATAAAAGGCTGAAAGACAATATACCCAGCATGTATAAAACAAAAATAGAGAGAGCTATATTAATTTCTGCCAAATTTGACATCAATCCTAAATTAATCAGAAGGGAAAAAGTCACTATATACTAATAAAGGGAATAATTATCCAAGGGGATATAACATTAGTCAATATTTATGCACCAAACACCAGTGTACCTAACTTCACAAAACAAACATTACTGGCAATAAAGGCACATAGAGCTCCAGACACAATAATTGTGAGAGACCTCAGTCCCCCACTCTCTTCAGTAGATAAGTCATCAAAGCAAAAAATCAACAAAGAAGTGATGGACTTAAACAACACCATAGACCAACTGAATCTACAGATGTCTACAGAATACTCAACCCAACAGGGGTGGAATACATATACTTCTCAATGCCACATGGAACTGTTCCTAAAATAGACCAAATTTTGGTTCACAAAACTTGCATCAACAAATAGAAAAAAAATTGAAATCATTCCTTGTACCGTATCAGATCACTAGAAGTCAACAGCAAGGAAAACTACAAGATTGTGACAAATAAACGGAGACTGGAAAAAACACTTCTGAATGATCAATGGATCAGTGTATAAATCAGAAAAAAAATTAAAAGTTCCATCAGTCAAATGATAATGAAAACACAGCCTACCAAAATCTATAGGATACAGCAAAGGGAGTTCTACAACTGAATTTCATAGTTATGAGTGCCTACATCAAAAAGATAGGGAAGTCCAAATTAAATAACTTAATGATGCACCTCAAGTCACTAGAAAGACAGCAACAAGACACCCCCCAGAGTAGCACACAAAAAAGAAATAATTAAGATCAAGACAGAGACTAATGGAATGGAGATTAAAAGGAAAATACAAAAAATTAATGAAACTAAGAGTTTGTTCTTTGAAAAGATAAACAAAATTGATACTCCCTTAGCCAAACTCACCAAAAAAACAGAGAAAAGGCCAAAATGAATAAAATTAGAGATAAAAAGGGGATCATTGTAACTGATAATAATGAAATACAGAAGATCATCAGAGACTATTTTGAAAATTTGTACCTTCAAAAAAGTGAAAATTCAGAAGAAATGGATAAATTCCTTAACACTTATGACCTATGAAAATCAAATCCTGAAGATATAAACAAATTAAATAGACCTATTACAAGCAATTAAATTGAAGCAGTAATAAATAACTTCCCAAAAAAGAAAAGCCCATGCTCTACAAGTTCACACCTGAATTCGATCAACCTTTTGAATAAGAATTAACATCAATCTTCATCAAACTATTCCATAAAATGGAAAGGGAAGGTATACTTCCAAATTCATTCTATGAAGCCAGTATCACCCTGATACCAACTCAGACATAGACACTACAAATAGGAAAATTATACACCAATTTCTCTGATGAACATTGATGCAAAATCCAACAGAATGAAACTAAAAATCAGTAACAATAGAAAATGGAAAAATAATAAATATATATGGAAGTAAAACAGAAAACTATTGAACAATCATTTGGTCAAATAAGAAGTTAAAATAGAAACTAGAAGTATCTCAAGTCAAATGAAAGCACAACATAATGAAAGTTGTGGGTTACAGTGAAAACACTAGTGGAAGACTCAGTGATATACACACTCTTGTTTATCTATATGCACATCCTGATTTTGATATAAATCCAATCTTTTTCCTATAGTGATCTACATTTTTACATTCTCAGCAGTATTACTTGAGTGATCTAGTCTGTTTGCATTACTGCTAGCATTTGGTATTATTACTATTTTTTATTTTAGCTATTCTAGTAGATATCTTTTTCTTTTTATCTTCCCCTATTTTTCAACATACTCATGAAGTTGTGCTGTTTACGCTGACTCTGAACTCTCCCCATCATCCCTCCTCATTGACCATCCTCCTTCTCCCATCTTCTCCAATCTTCCCCTGGCTCTGCCAGATCCCTCCTTCCTTTTTTCCACTCCATAAATTGTCCCTTCTATGCTAAGCTAAATTGTGCTTTTTTATGTTTCAGTTTATGAATGGGATATTTTCCTTCCTTTGGGTTTGATTTCTGGGAGAAGGACCTGGCAACCCCCTCCCAAAAATCAATCTGCCATTGAAAATCCTATGAACAGCAGAGAAGCACTGACAATAGTGTTTCCCCTGTTGTACAGAGGGTCGCTATGAGTCAGATACCGACTCGACGGCACCAAACAACAACAACAACAACGGGTTTGATTCAGCTCCCACATATGAGTGAAATCATAGGGTATTTCATTTTGGGGGCTTATGTTCATTCACTTAAGATGATATTCTCCAATTCCATCTACTTTTCTGTGAATGACATTATTTCTTTTTTTTTTAAATGGCTGAGTAGTATTCCATTGTATATATGTCCCAAAATTTTTTTAGCCATTCTTCTATTGATGGGCACTTTGGTTGATTCCATATCCTTGCTATTGTGAATGTGCTTCACTGAACATGGAGATACAGGTAACTCTGGTAGGATGATGCATCTTCCTTCGGGTATATTTGCAGTGGTGGTATAACTGGGTGATGTGGCAGGTCTATTTTTAATTTTCTGAGGTATGTCCATATTTATATCCAAGGTGGCTGAACCAATTTACAGTCCCGCCAACAGTGTAAGAGGGTTTCCTTTTCTCCACACCCTCACCAACATTTGTTATTATTTGTCGTATTGATCTTCGCCATTCTTACTGGAGTAAGGTGGAATCTCAGAGTTGTTTTGATTTGAATTTCCCCAATGGCTAGGGATACTGAACATTTTTTTGTGTACTTGATGGCCTTACAAACTTCTTCATTTGAGAACTGTCTGTTCAGTTCCTTTGCTCGCTCATGTATTGGATTATTTGTTGTCTTGGGAATTGCTTTCTTGAGTTCTTTGTAATTTCTGTAAATTAGTCGTCTTTCCGATGTATAGGATGTAAATAGTTTCTCCCATTCAGTGGGCTCTTCCTTAACTCTGTTGATTCTTTCCTTTGCTGTAGAGAAGATTTTTAATTTCATGTAATCCCGTTTATCAATTCTTGTTGCAATTTCCTGAGCAATTGGAGTCGTACTAAGGAAATGCTTTCCTATGCCTATATGTTGGAATGTATTACCTTTTTTTCTAGTAGTTTTAGTTTTCTGGTTTGATATTTATGTCTTTTATCCATTTCGAGTTAAGTCTTGTGCATATTGAGGGGTGTGGGTCTGTTTTCATTTTTCCTTAGGTAGAAATCTAAGGTTACCAGCATCATTTGTTGAAGAGGCTATCCTTTCTCCAATTTGCCTTTGATCCTTTGTCAAAGATCAGGTGACTATAGATGTGTTGGTGTATCTCTGGGTGTTCAATTCTGTTCCACTGGTCTTCAGGCCTATATTTCTGCCAATACCAAGCTGTTTTTGCTACTAAAACCCTACAGTATATTTTAAAGTCAGAGATTGTGATACCACATGCACTAAATTTTCAGCTTAAGAGTGTTTTGACTATATGTGGTCTTTGTGTTTCCATATGAATATTTGGATCACTTTTACTATTTCTGTAAAGTATGTCATTGGAATTTTAATGGGGATTGCATTCAATCTATAAATTGCTTATGGTAGTATAGCCATTTTTACAATATTCATTCTCTCAATCCATGAGCTGAGGAAGTCCTTCCACCTTCTAGTGTCCTCTATGATTCTTTCTTTAATGTTTTGGATGTTTTCCTTGTAGAGATGTCCAGGATCTTTGGTTATATTGATTCCTAAATATTTAAGTGGGCTGGGATCTTCACGCAGATGGCAGGATAGAATCCTTGAGACTCAGAGGGACTTTGCCCACACACCCACGGGAGCCGGACCCAACACAGCATGCAACCTTGACATCACACTGTCACCCTGCCCTCGGGACACAAACTGCAAGTTTTCGGGTGAGTCAGCACGGAATCGCTCCCTCCCTCCTGTTGTGGCGGTGGGAAACCAGTGCCAGCAGTACACATCCAGAGCTGAAACGTGGCTCCCTCTCTCCAGTTGTGGTGGGACAGTCATGCAGACACACCAGAGGGGATCCTAAGTCATCCCACTGCACTGTGGAGAAAGGTGAGGTCTGCGGAGGAGGATGAGCGCCACGCGGACAGAGTGCTCCTTTCTAGCAGAGTCTTGCGGGACAATTAGACACAATAAGAACAGTTTCGAGCGCAATTGCCATGCATGGCAGACCTACTACAGACTCTCTCTGGGGGGGTTGAATATCATCCCACCCACAAGAGGATTTGGTTCTCCCAAGTGGTCTCCCAAGTGGGCGGAAAGCTGGGCTGCACCCCCAGCCCATATTTTTTACTTTTTGAGACAGGGGCTTGCTGGGTTGCACAGACTGCCTCTGATCTCGGGCTTGTGGTCCTCCTGTCTCTGCCTCCCAAGCCGCTAGGATTCAAGGCATGCACCACCGCACCTGACTAGAAGTGTTTAATAAGTGTGTGTGAGCGTGTATGCGTGAGGTTTTTTTTTTAAATTTTTATTTGATTCCTTCCTTGTTTTACTCTCTTCCCTCTTTCTATTCTCCTTCTCTCTTTCTTATGCTATACATGCATCCTTGTATTAATTATTTTACCATCAGAGCCCCCACATGTCTGCCCCCACATGTTACCCAGAGCCCCCACATGTCTGCCCCCACATGTTACCCAAACTGGACAGGTTTTCAGCTGAGCTTCCAGACTAAGATAGACTAGGGAGTAGGACCTGGCGAGCCACTCCCAAAACAACTAGCCATTGAAAACCCTATGGATAGCAAAGAAACACTGTCAGATAT
>VMDO01036717.1:0-14913 GCA_007922755.1 Pedetes capensis
CAACCAAGTAATAACCCTTTCAAACAAAAAATTGCATAAATCAAAAATCAATTCATAAACAAATAAAATTGCTTCTTTAACATAAATGCCTAGGTTCAGATGTTAGTGCAAGATATTGTTAGCTATATTACTTAAATTCTTTTGCTTGACTCATTTTAATAATTAGTACAATAACATTGATAAGAGAAATTACATTAGTGAAAATAAGTCAGTTCTGGAGAATGAAATTGCAGAGAAAAATTTTAATATGTGATATTTCTTTTTGTCATCATCATCCTAATCATCATCATTTTTTTCACAGGAAATCAGACCAAGTTATTTTCTAAGACAACCAATCTTTAAATGAGAAATAAATTACTAATGGACTTTTCTGTTTGAAGAAATGGTTTTTAGATACATTCTTGTGTGAATTGACAATCGTAACTAAATGAATCAATAACAAATGGAAGGTAAAGTTGTAATTCATAGTATTTACTAAACACAGCTTAAAAATGTATGTAAAATGTTCATTTTCATAAAGTTAAGATATTTTAGTCATTTTTCAAATTCTTTACATTCCTTGCATAGATTTAATATTGAACTTGGATACAAATTCATTCAAATAACAGTTATTACTTGGTTGGAAATATATCATAGATCTTTCAATAAGTTTCCCTTTAAGACGTCCCCAAATATGAATTAGTAAATCCAAAATATACATCACCATCAATCACCTATTGACAGCTTTCTTGAGAGTTACCAGATTTGTCATTAAATGAGTATTTGAATGACTGAGTCACATTCTACTTTCTTGACTCTGAATTTTTATATCTCCAGGTAAAACCACACATCTTTCAACATCTTTCATTTTATGTTTGTGTCTTAATACATTTACTTTGTTTTGCTTTGTTCTGTGACATTAAAACACACAGGATTCTGAGTTTCCTGGAGCAGAGTTACAGAAAGAAAAAAAAAAGAAAAGAAAAGAAAACAATTTCCTCTATAGATTAACAGAAAATAAGATTTTATATTTGAAATATTTTTCTTTGGATTTTATGTGCAAAATTTTACTAAGTTTAATGAAATAGGTTTTTAAATTGATTTTGGGGAAGTTCTGTGTGAATTATAAACATTAGCCTTTGTAAACTATATGATTACACAACAGTATGTATTTTTTCCTTAAATTTTTTTTTATTTTCCAAAAGTTTACATTGTATTTATATTTTAGTCTAATTGTCAATTCATTCCTTTGTACCTGTTTCTCATGTCTATCTTTAAAAAATAGTGCTTATCTTAATTTCAAAGTCATACTTACACATTTCATAAATTTTCTTTTTCTTCCTTTCAGTACCAAGAGATTGAATCCAGGGTCCTGCACATACAAGGCAAGAGCTCTACCACTGAGCTCTACCTCCACCCCCTTTTTCCTTTACTTGTTGTTGTTGTTGTTGTTGTTGTTGTTGTTGTTGTTGTTGTTGTTGTTCTGGCTGCCTCTAGCCTCTTCCCTGAGTTATGGGAATAATAGCTTGCACCACTTTGTCCACAGGTCAATTTTCTTGTTTTCTCTTTTTCTTTTTTCTTTCTTTTATTTCCCCCCACTACTGGGGATTGAACCCAGAGCCTCATGCTTGCATGCTTTGCAAGTGCTGTACCAATGGACTGCACCCTCAGCCCATTTTCTTTTACTTTTCTGAGATGGGTATTGCTAAATTACACAGACAACCTCTGGTCTCAAACATGTGATCCTCCTGTGTCTGCCTTCCAAGTCACTGGGATTATAAGCATGTGCCACTGCCCCCAGCATCAGAGGTTAATTTTCTTTTTAATGCATTAATTTTATATCTTTTCATTACTAACAACTATGAGGGATGTGAGAATGTGCCTCACAGAACTCTTAATCCAGGTTTGTTCTCTGAAATCCAGAGTGGCATTTGCACAGAAAGCTTATTTCCACTTGTTATTCCAAATCAATAACAGAGCACTAGGGAGGGAGGATGTGGAAGGAGCTGGGTGCTAGCCAAAATTAGGACCCTCTATGGCTAGTAAAGGCCCTTGTTATGAAATATTTACATTTCTGGGAGGCAGATTCCCTGTTGTTCACCATTATAAATATTCCTGGAGTTATATTTTCACATAAAAATTTCAGAAAAATCTTCTTCAAGTTTCACAAAATTCTACTAGAATTTTAACTATGTTGTTGAAATAATGAATGTGTCCCAATTATTTTAAAGTATACTGTCTTATCTTGTGTTATGTTCTATGCAAAGTTGGCATAGTTTCTCAATGTTGGTCAAATATACTTCTTTTAGCTTATATTCATGTACAACTCAAGTATTCTTGATATTTTAATGTTAGTCAATTGCTGTTGTTAGTGGCCATTAAGTCAGATACAACTCATAGGAACCTTATGTACAATAGAATGAAACACTCCCTGACACTGTGCCACGCCTGGCACAATGTCAAGGCTTCTCTGCTATTCATAGGGTTTTCTATGGCTGATTATATCAGGATTGTTTTTGAGAGTGGGATGCCAGGCCCTTCTTTCATTTTTGCTGTGCTGGGCATCAAATCTAGGGCTTCAGATTGTATATAGCAGCATTCTACCAACTGAACAAAACCCTAGCAATGTTAACCAATAGGTATCACTAATTATAGCTCCTATTCATCAATTAATTCATGAATAGTAGCTATAATTAGTGGCATTATATGGTTGTGAAAGCTGGACACTGAACAAGAGAGACAAAAAGAATTGATGCTTTTGAATTGTGGTGCTGGAGATGTCTATTGAATATACCAGGGACTGCCAAAAGAACCAACAAATCTGTCCTAGAAGAAGTGCAACCAGAGTGCTTCTTGGAAGCAAGAATGGCCAGACTGTGTCTTACGTATTTCGGACATGTACTCAGGAGAGATCAGTTCCTGGAGAAGGACATCATGTTTGGGAGAGTGGCAGGTCAACGCAAAAGAGGAAAACCCTTGACCAGATGGATTGACACAGTGTCTGCAACAATGGGCTTAAACATCCATAAGATCATTTGCCTGGCAGAGAATTGGGAAGTGTTTCGCTATGAGTCGGACTCAACTCGATGGCACCTAACAACAACAACATTCATCAATGTCCTTACTTAATGAAGGAGGAAATATAACTTTATAGATGTAAGAAGAAAATAAACGTTCTTCACATAAGCAATATTGTTCAAAGAATAATAGTCAAATAAATGTTATGACCCACCTATACTCAAAGTAGATGAGTCATCATACCATAGATACACCTGCATCTACATATTCATTGCAGCACTTTTTACAATAGCAAGGATATGGAACCAACCAAGATGCTCATCAACAGAAGAATGGATAAAAATATTATGGTACATATACACAATGGAAGGGGCTGGGACTTAGTTCAGTTGGAAGAGCACTGCTCTGCAGTCTCTGAGGTCTTGGGTTCGAGTCCCAGCACTGCAAAAATGGGAGAAGGACATGGCAATCCACTTCCGAGGCAATCCCAAAAACAATCAGCCATTGAATACCCCATGAGGGTTGTTATAAGTCAGATACGACCCAATGACACCTAACAACAATAACACTGCAGTGGAATACTACTGAGCAATTAAAAAAATGATATAATATTATTTGCAGCAAAATAGGTGGAACTGGAGATCATCATCTTAAGCCAATGAACACAAGCCCCAAAAGAGAAATGTTGTATGTTCTCACTCATGTGGGAGCTGAATCATACTTAAAGGAAGAAAGAATTCCTGTACATAAATTGATATATAAAAAATGCACAATTACACTTAGTGTAGAAGGGACAATATAAAGGCTAGAAAGAAGGAAGGAGGGAACTGCAGAGGGAAGAGAAGATTGGAGAAGATGGGATGGGGAAGAGGGTCAATGAGGAGGGATAAGGGGGGAAAGAGTTTGATCTCAATGTAAACAGCACAACTTCCTGAGTATATTGGACAAATAGGGAAATGTAATCCAAATAAGCATCAGAGTTTTACTTCATCCTAGCCATAAGATCCATAAACATTGTGGGTCCATGAAAGTGTTGCTAGAAGTGATGCAAAGGATGCATAAAGGAAAAAGCCAATGGGGTTTTACTCTGTATCCCACCATCATTTACTAATAAAGGAAACCATTTTTTAAATTATTTCTAAATGTTACCATTTATTAGATGAACGATGAAATGAATAGCAATTTTACTGTTTAAAGATAAAACATGTTCTTGGTTTCTAAGAGATTTACTCTAAATGCCCTCTGACATTACTGGCCACTATCCAGTCTTCTATGAAGTTTGTGAGAGTTTCTGGTGTGTCATCCCTTTGTTGTGCATAGAAAGATCAATGGGGTATGTCTCTCCTAGTCCTATCAATGGCCATTTAAGGGAAAAAAAATCCACATAGAGAAAAAGTTTTTATTATCTCCATCTTGGCTTCTGTTGTACCTAGCTAGACATTTTTTTTTTCTTTAAGGAGAATCTTGTTTTGTTGTTAGAAGAAATGTCCTTATGTTATCAAGTGCCATTGAGTCCAATCTGACTCACAGAGACCCTCTGTATAACAAAAAGAAATACTACTCAACTCTGTGCCAGGCACATAGTCATTTAATGTTTGACCCCATTGTAACAAGCCACTATGTTTCATCTCTTTTTGAGTCGTGCCACATCAGCAAATGGAGGTCCCAGGGACTGCATTCTTGTCATTACATCTATTCTACTTTGAGGAGGCCACTCTTCTCCCGTCATTTCTTGAATGCCTTCCAGCCTGGGGTGGGGGGTGGGGCCATTTTCCCACACTATTTGACAATGCTTCTCAGCTATTGACAGGGTTTTCAATGGCTGTTTCTGGAATGAGCTGCCATTTCCTTTTCCCTGGTCTGTCTCAGTCTGAAAGCTCAGTTGAAACCTGTCCACCATGGGTGGCCCAGTTGGTGTCTGAAATATCGGTGGCATAACTTTCAGCATCACAGTAACATGTGAGGTCCCACAGCATGACAAGCTGACAAACACATGGGGGATGTCATTAAATGGGTAAGCCTTACTCTAGGCTTCAAATAGAAACTTTATTTGGACATCATACACTGTTGTGTCTTCCAAACTTAACACTGTTGTATTTGTTACTGTCAAATCAGATCCTATTCATATCCACTCTATGTACAACAGATGAAATACTCCCCAACACTGTGCCATGCCTGGCACTGTGTCAGTGCTTCTCTGCTATTCATGGGGTTTTCAATGGCTGATTGTTTCAGGAGTAGATTTTACCAGGTCCTTCTTCCAGTTTTGTGGTGCTGGGGATTGAACCCGGGGTCTCAGAGAGTGCAGAGTTGTGCTCTACTAACTGAGCTAAACCCCAGACCCAAACTAGACACTATCATAATGAAATTGATATTTTCGCTTCTATTGTTATGTATATTTGGGATGGAATGGGAACAATCACAAGGGAAACATTCTACCTCCTAAAAAAAAATAAAGATTTTTTTTATATGTCTATAAAGAACTCTCTACAATTCAATTCCAATAGTGTCATGAATTTTTTGTGTATTTGAAAAAATACACAAAAGAACAAAATTGTAATATAAAAGGCACCTATTAGTAGATAGGGAAAAAGCCTATCTCAAAATCTTCCATTATTATAGAATGTTTTCAGTCCATACTCCAAGCAACAAAAGATGAATAATAAAAGGAAAGAGCAAGTGGTTAAAATCCTGGGTCTTCAATGTCTCAGAAGTTTCAAATAGGAACTATTCATGAACATTAATGGTAGATATCAATGCTCTTCCATAAGGAAACCCAGAGCCTAGCAGAGTGTGCTTTAGGCTGGACTTTAGGTTTCCCATCATAGAGTAAAGAAATAGGATATAAGAAGACTTTAGATGATCAATCTATAATCTATAATCACATCATCTTTAGAAAACCTGTAAATTTAGAGAAAGGTGGTGTTAATATTGTTGTTCTTAGGTGCTGTTTAGTTGGGTCTGACTCATAGTGACCCTATGTACAACAAAACAAAAAAATGCCCCAATTCTGTTCCAGGCACACCATCTTTTTAATGTTTAAGCCCACTGTTGCAGCCACAATGTCAATCTATCTCTTGGAGGGTCTTCCTTTGTTTTGTTGACTTGCCACTCTCTCATACATGATGTTCTTCTCCAGGGACTGGTCTCTCTTGACAACATGTCTAAAATACTTAAGATGCAGCCTAACCATCCTTGCTTTGAAGGAGCACACTGGTTCCATTGCTTCAAGGACAAATCTGTTGGCTCTTTTGAGAGTCCCTGGTATATTCAATATTTATCTCCAGCATCATAATTCAAAACCATTAATTCTTCTCCTGTCTACCTTATTCAATGTCCAGTTTTCACAAACATATGATGGCATGAGTTAGGTGCACCTAAGTCTTCAATGTGCTATCTTTACTCTGAAATGCTGAAATAGAACTGTTTTCAGAATCCTTTTTCTATCTCTACTGTCTCTAATTAGTTTTAATACCTTCCATGAAAATTGTAGATAAGTAATCTGATATTGGTACAATGAAAATAAAAAGAAAAGTGCTGTTAATCTTGTAGGTAGAAATCTGATGATTATCAGAGACCATAGCTTGATTGTATGGAATTCAAATTACTGATGTTTACAATATTTTAATTAATACATTATGATAGGCTCTGTGCACTGCAAATGTTTAACGCCTGCGTTTAAATTCTAACACATGCAAATTTAGATCTATGGCAATTAGATTATTAGATTTACATTTAAAATTTTTAAGATCCAATATACTGTATAAATCATATATAGATACATTTGAAGCTCAACACATGTTTTGATGTTGCCTCTGAGAACACCCTTTTTGAAACATAAGTTTGGCTTATGGGCATGTTGCATTATGAAAACATTTTAGAGGAAATTTTGAAGAAAACACTTTGATTTTCTTTCACTACTACCATATATACTTTCTCATTCAATCATTCATTCATTCATTTTTAGAGTGCTGGAGATTGAACCCAGGATTTCACATATACTAAGTATGTGCTCCATTACTGAGCTACATGCTCAACCCCATATTCCTTTTTAATATATCATTTTCCAATTTTTCATCTCCCTCAATTCTAACTCCATCCAACTTTCTGGAAAATGCATGATAAAGTAATTTGCCATCTGATAACAATGAGCAGTTGTGATGGTCTTGTCTTGAAATTAAAACCAGATTCAAACTTGTATAGAAAAGAAGGATCAATGTTATTATATGTAACAGGAAGTCCAGATATTGAATAAGCTACAAAAATCCTCTAGTTCAACAACTTATTTAATTTTCCTTATTGTGTTCTATATATTTTCTTCATCTGATAGCCCAGCATATTTATCCTGGTGTTTCTGGGTTTTATATACAGATCAATAATATCCATAAAAGGAAGAGATATTCTTTCATTCTCTACCTTTTTCAAAGGAATAAGAATATAATTCCTACAATCAGAAGTCTTTCTTTCACGTTAGTCACATTTAGTCACATGATCTTTTGATTCAGCCAATGGCAATTTACTTGAGATAGCTATGATAATGTCAGGCCAATTAGGATATGTCCCTGGAGCTTGATGAAATCACCTTTTGTAAGTCATGTGCTTGAAAGGTAGGCAACAGATCAAAATCAACATTCTAATTGGAAGGAACAAGATTTGGTAGAAGTGATGAAGAGGATAATGGAAATATCCATTGCTGTATTACTCTGTACCCCCACCATCATTTACTAATGAAGTGAAGAAAAAAAAAGATTTTAAATTATCGTTGAGGAGATAACCAATTGGGGAAACTATTCAGTTAAAAGACTAGAAGGTCTACATATTTTTAAGATCACAGTAAAATATTTGAAAAAATTAATTAAGGTAAGAGTTTTGCAATTAAAGAAAGATATATAGGATTGATTAGGGGTAGATTTTCTAGAATCTTTCAAATCACCTGATGAGGGAAGCCCTATATTTTATCTTTAGATAAAACAAATATTTTACATATTTAAAAATTATTTGACCTTTATTTGAAGACATACATAGGAGAAAAACTTTCTAAATAAATAACAAATGTAACACTTTAAAACAATTATTATGTTTAAAGTACAAATCTGTAACACTGTTTAACATAGATTACAACTCTTCCACAGTTTATCCCAAATGCACAGTTCTTTAAAAAGATTTATATTTCTTCTAATTATGATTTATCTATTGTTTTACAATAGTAGTAATGTCTAATATGTCAATGTAATTATTAGTTAATAATAACTGCTTGGTGAGTACAGAAGTTAAGCAGGGGTGGGCCTGGTTAGTACGTGGATGGTAGACCGCTTGGGAACACCAGGCTGGGAGAAGGACCTGGCAACCCACTCCTAGAAAATAATCAGCCATTGAAAACCCTATGAATAGCAGAGAAGCACTCACAATAGTGTATCTCCTGTTGCACTTAGGGTTGCTATGAGTCAGGCACTGACTGGATGGCACCTAACAACAAAAACATGTACATTAGAATGTATGTTAACTAGCAAGAACTTGGTAAAAATTTACCTGGCAAATGAAGGAATTAAAAATGTCATTTACTGTTGACTTCCTAAAAACCAAAAACTTTACTGTCATTTATTTAATATTAGTAATAACGTTGCAAGGTTGGCAAATTTCTCCCCCGTTTTACAAATATGATGACATATGTTAAGTGATTTTCCTTAAAGACAAGCACTGGCTGATGGCTCATTTTCTTGATCTTATGCTTCCAACTGGGTTAAAACTTGGTAGTAAAAGAAACAAACTATGCTGGGCTCAGGGGTGCATGCCTGCAATACTAGCAACTCTGGAGGCAGAGGCAGGTGGATCGCAAGTTTGAGACAAGAGGCAGTCTGTGTAGTTTAGCAAGACCCTGTCTCAAAAAAAAAAAAAAAAAAAAAAAAAAAAAAAAAAAAAAAAAAAAAAAAAAAAAAAAAGAACAACAAACAAACTAGATGCCAATGTCTTTATTAAGTGATATAATTAGTGAAATGTTCTGAAAATGATGGTGGAAAGAATGGCTGTTTGTCATTAAAGATAATTGTTAGCAACAATAAAAGTTACAATTTTCAGTTAGTTTATGTGCATTTGGTGTAAGTACCAGACTGAGTAATAACAAAGCAATGTGGTGTGTGGGTGTGGGTGTGTGTGTGTGTGTGTGTGTGTGTGTGTGTGGTTGCTATGAGTCAGACCCAACTTGAGGACACCTAACAATAACAACATGTCTAATAACATGAAACCCTTAACTATGTGAGATGCAATGGCTTCACATCTTCAACCATAAGAGTATTTAAACTAGTTTAATCATATCATGCATACAGAGTCTAAGGTATTTACATTAAATTTGAAGTGATTCTAATCTCTATAATATAAACAGAACATCTTATTATCTTTTGTGTAAACACTATACCTTTGTCTGCCACGTACTATTTTACTACTGGATAAAAAGGCAATTTCATTCAAAGCTTCTTTCCTTCCACTTTTTTTAAACTGAATTTGCCTATGATCTAAAAAAGGCAAGAAATCTCATTTGAATAGAGTAAAAGGATTAGTCATTTTTCATGCATAGAAAATTTTAAGGATTCAGCTGTGTCAGTGATAGACGGATACACCGCTGAGAAACCATTTGAGATTTCTGTGATTAGGTTAGACAGGTCCCAACTCCTATTAGTGAGTGTTGCCTTGTTCTGTTACAGAGAGGAGGCAGCTGTCTTCCTCACTTTCCCCTGATGCTGCTTGCTTTAACTAAGCCTATAACATTTCAACAAGCAAATCAGGAAGGACTTTGCAGACAGATGGTGTTGACGCCTATGCATTCTCATTTACATGCAACCTTGGTTTGTAACTGTACTTGCGCCATATGCAGGGGGAGTTGAGTTCCCTTTGGATTGGTATTAAGTGCTAGCCAGACAACTTGGTCCATGTTTCCTAATGTGATTTAATTCACTGGAGCTGTGCAAAAGTGGTTATTGAAAGAATTTTTCAAACGAAATTCTCAGGTGAGTACAAAATACTGATACCAACCATGGTTAGTAGAGGAGTACCCTAGGAGACTTACTCATGTAGGACATTAAGACATATACTAATTTATAAGCCAATATAAAATGAAAATATGAATAAACTATACTTGGGAATTTGAAGTGCTTAAGCCTAATATCGGTTTATTAAACTGCCTAAAATATTATTTAGACATAAATACACTAGCCAAATTGTGTTATTTATGGTTTGATAACACAGTGACCTAAAATAACTACCACTAAAAATATATAAACGTTCTCATATCTTAACCTCACATGTTCTTTGGATATTTAATAATAACAAAATTTTCCTTGTTGTTGTTGTTGTTAGGTGCCATCGAGTTGGTATCCGACTCATAGCAACCCTCATAGGATTTTCAATGGCTGAGTGCTTCGGGATTGCCTGGAGAGTGGATTGCCAGGCCCTTCTCCCATTTTTGCGGTGCTGGGAATTGAACTCGGGGCCTCAGACACTGCAGCGCAGCGCTCTACCCACTGAGCTAAATCCCAGCCCATGTTTTCCTTAGGAATTTTTATTAGAGTAACTAGAAATTTTTTTGTGATATGTCAGAACAAGTAATATATCTTAAAAATGCAATAGAAAAACATATTTCATTTAAAATGAAAATTTAAATATTAGGAGTGAGGATGAATAGAAGGAATACTTTTAATAGGCCTTTATTTTTTACTTAATGCATTTTAAATTACAACAGTGTTTAATTTTATTTCAAAATACAAATCCAGTTTCTACAGGTTTTCAGTCTTACTACTATGACTCAAAATCAACCTTACTGTAAGAAGAATATATTTATTATTTTCCTCTAATATAATAAAGATGTTTTGAAACTATTGCCCCCACGGCTGAGTTTTAGCTCAGTTGTTAGACTGCTGCTCTGCACTCTCTGACGCCCTGGGTTCAATTCCCTGCAGCACAAAAATGTGAGAAGGATCTGGCAACCCACTCCTGAAACAATCTTGGAAAAATCAGCCATTAAAAGCTCTATGAATATCAAAGAAGCACTTAGATAGTGCTGGGGCATGGCTCAGTGGTGAGGCATGATTTTTTTCTGTTGTACATAGTGTCACTATGAGTCAGACCTGGCTTGAGAGCAGCTAAAAATTGTCCCCTACTCTCCTGTGGAACAGAAGAACTTAGTAGTTCCACTTGTGTTTAACCGCCCTCTTACCTCCCAATATGGGGGCTGGGATTTAGCTCAGTTGGTAGAGCACTGCGCTGCAATCTCTGAGGTCCCAAGTTCAATTCCCAGCACCGCAAAAATGGGAGAAGGACCTGGCAATCCACTCCCAAGACAATCCTGAAAAAGTCAGCCATTGAAAACCCTATGAGGGTCGCTATGAGTCGGAAACCAACTCGATGGCAACTAACAACAACAACAACTTCCCAATATCTCTTCTCCCCCTGATTTCCCAGCTTCCAGTGATTACTATGGGACCTTCCAGTCAACTTTTTAAATATTTACATATGAGACAGGACATGCAGAATTTGTCTTTCCATGTCTGACTTATTGCACTTAGTATAATCAACATATAGATTAATTTCACATCTTGGTTATTGTGAGTAGTGTAGCAACATATATGGGTGTGCAAGTGTTTCTTTGATATGAGAAAAGCATTTTCATTTAATATTTACCCAGAACTAAGACTACTAGATAATATGGTAGGTCTATTTTAGTTAAGAAAGGGAAGTATAATACAATAGGCTTAAAAATCTCTCAATAAGGTAATAGCAAAACAAATCCAACAATATATAAAAAGGTAATTCATTATGGTCAAGTGAGATTTATCTCAGGGGTATAAAGCTAGTTTAATATATGCAAATTGTCAAAGGCAATGTATAATATCAAAAAAAAGGAAAATAATCATATGATTATCTTAATAGATGCAGAAAAGTCCACAAAATTCTTCACTTTTTCATGAGGAAAACTCTGAACAAATTAGATATAAGAAGAATGTCGCTCAATTTAATAAAGGCTGTGTATGAAAAAAACCTTAGCCAACTTCATAATGAACATTGTTGTTGTTGTTAGTTGCTGTCGAGTGGGGTCCAACTCATAGTAACCTTCATAGGGTTTTTAATGGCTGATTGTTTCAGGATTTCTTCAGGAGTGGATTGTCACATTCTTCTCCCATGTTTTGTGGTGCTGGGGATCAAACCTAGGGCCTCACAGAGTGTAGATTGGCACTCTACCAACTGAGCTAAACCTCAGCTTTCACAATGAACAGGGAAAAGCATATAGAGCAAGACCAGGATGCCCACCCTCACCATGCTTATTCATCAGAGTATCATATAACAACAGAAAAGAAGTGCACATAATATTACTCAAAATATACTATGGCAACAGAATATTACTCAAAATATACTATGGCAACTATATACTAGGCAACAGAAAAAAAAGTTTATAAATAGAAAGGGAAGAAGTCAAATTATCCCTGTTTGTAGATGATATGATTCCTTAGAGAGAGAAATCTAAAGAATTCATTAAAAGAAAATTTGAACTGATGACCAAATTAATGAACTTATAGTATTCAAAATAGCCTGCAGCGGTAGCCCTGTGGCATCCGAGCCCGTCAGATCTCGGAAGCTAAGCAGGGTCGGGCCTGGTTAGTACCTGGATGGGAGACCACCTGGGAACACCAGAAGCTGCAGGCTTGGGAGAAGGACCTGGCAACCCCCTCCCAAAAGTCAATCTGCCATTGAAAACCCTATGAACAGCAGAGAAGCACTGACAATAATGTTTCCCCTGTTGTACAGAGGGTCGCTATGAGTCGGATACTGACTCGACGGCACCTAACAACAACAACAAGTATTCAAAACTAAAAATATAAAAAATTAGCAGCATTTATATAACCAATAAGAAACTTTATAAGAATGAAATGGAAGCAATTCTACCCAGAATAGCTACAAAAAATAAAATATGTAGGAATAAATTTAACCAAGGAAATGAAATATCTCATTGAAAATTATAGAATTCTGATGAAAAGAATTGAAGAAGACACATATAAAAAATGGAAAGGCCTACGTTCATGGACTAGGAGAATTAATAGTGTTAAAATACCCATAATGGTCAGGTGCACTGGTACCTGCCTGTAACCCCAGAGACTTGGGTGGCAGGGGCAGGAGGATCACAAGTTTGAGCCAGAGGCAACTTGTGTAACTTAGTAAGACCCTCTTTCAAGATAAAAAAAAAAATACCTGGCTGAAGTTGCAGCTTAGTAGTAGAGCACTTGCCAAGCATGTGTGAGGATTTGGGTTCAGCCCCCCAGTACCACACATACACATACACAAACATACCCACAGGAAAAACCCATACTACTCAAAATGATCTACAGACTTAGTCCAATCATACATGCAATATCAATTGCATTCTTTATAGAATGAGAAAATAATAATTATAGCTAATATGGAATCACAAAAGACCCTGAATAGCAAAAGCAATCTTGAACAGAAAGAGCAAAAGCATCATACCCATCTTCTTGACACACTACAGAGCCATAGTAAGCAA
This sequence comes from Pedetes capensis, assembly GCA_007922755.1. Lineage (NCBI taxonomy): Eukaryota > Metazoa > Chordata > Mammalia > Rodentia > Pedetidae > Pedetes > Pedetes capensis. The sequence goes on from VMDO01036717.1 coordinate 13,541, forward strand.
AACAGCACAGTCCAGGAATAAAAACAGACACATACACCAAAGGAGTACAATAGAGAATCTAGAAATAAAGCCACGCATCCATGGCCAACTGATCCTCAACCAAGGTGAAAAAAATAAACACTGGAGAAAGGAAAACCTGTTCAATAAATTGTGTTTGGAAAACTAGAAGTTCACATGCAGAAGGATAATCTTGATACTTACCTTTCACCCTATACAAAAATAAACTTAAATGGATCAAAGACCTAATTAAACACCTGAAACTATAATATTAGTGGAAAGAAAAGAAAATATCAAGTGGAAACATGGACAGACATGGATATAAACAATGAGTTTTTAGAAGGCCCAAAATGCAAGAGATAAAGGCAAAAATGGACAAATCAGATCCTATCAAACTAAGAAGGTTCTGAACAGTAAGTCAATAAACAATACATCAATAAGTGAAGAATCAGCCTACAGAGTGTGAAAAATATTTACAAAATATTCAACTGCTAGTAGATTAACATACAGAACATTTTTAAAAATTAGAAACTTAATAATGACAGCAAAAAAACCTCCCAAAGTGGGCAATTCTCATAAATTTCCCAACAAATTAATTTAAAAATCAAAACAAAATGAAACAAAAAAATTGAACCTTATTAGACATCAGGAAAATACAAGTTACAACCACAAAGAGATATTATTTCACCCTAGTTAGAAAAAACACAAAACATAGTTACCAGCAATAGAGAGAAAAAGGAACTTCCATATACCATTTATGAGAAAGCAAATTAGTATAGCCTCTACAGAGAACAATATGGAGGGCCTGTTTACTTGAAGGAAATATTTAAATTAAAGGTTTAGTTAATGTAAGGCTACTCAGATCAAGTATTTGAAGATTTTCTGTCATTTATCTACTTTATAATTTACTGATATAAAATTACTTATTTTATTATCATTTGATTTTCAGAATAATCTATGCTGTAGTTGTTAGGTGCCCTCAAGTCAGATCTGATTCATAGCCACCCTAAGTATAGCAAAATGAATCACTACCCAACCCTGTTCCACGTGTGAGCCCAAAATTGCAGCCACTCTCTTCTGTTTCTGATTCATGCCACATGAGCAAAAGGAGGTTCCAATGGCTTTCCTACAATCCTACCATTAAGATCTACTCTATTTTGAGGAGGTAATTATTTCCCAGTCATTTCTTGAATACCTTCTCATCTGGGGGGTTCATTTTCTGGCACTTTATTTGACAGGACTTCTCTGCTATTCATAGGGTTTTCACAGGAAGCATAGTTTTCAGCATCACAGAGACACATAAGTTCCCACAGCACAACAAGCTGATAGATAGGTGGGGGTTATCTATGTTACTACCATCTTTCTAATTTCTAATA
>VMDO01036718.1:0-14905 GCA_007922755.1 Pedetes capensis
TCCTCCTCCTCCTCCTCCTTTTTCTTCTACTTCTTCTTCTTCAACTACCACCTATAAGAGAAAATGTAGTACTTGTCTGGGTCTAGCTAATTTCAGTTAACATAACATTTCCCACTTCCATCTGCAAATGATAGGACTTCTTTCTTCTTTATGGCTGAAAAATATTCCATTGTATGTATGTATGTATGTATGTATGTATGTACATATATATATATATATATATGTATATATATATATATATATATATATATATATATGCCACATTCTCTTCATCTATTCATCCATTAATGCACTCTTAATATGATTCTATATCTGAGTTATTATGAATAGTGGACCAGCAAGTATCTCTTTGGTATGCTGGTTTCATTTCCTTTGGATATATACCCAGAAGTAGGATAGCTGGGTCACATGGTAAATCTAGATTTAGTTTTTTGAAGTCCATAATCTCTTCCATAATGGCTATACTGATATTTACATTCCAATTGAGACTATGAGAGTTCCTTGTTCTTCACATCCTTGACAGCATTTGTTATTTTTGGTTTTTCAATATTTGTTGTTGTTGTTGTTGTTAGGTGCCGTCGAGTCAGTATCCCACTCATAGCGACCCTCTGTTCAACAGGGGAAACACTATTGTCAGTGCTTCTCTGCTGTTCATAGGGTTTTCAATGGCAGATTGATTTTTGGGAGGGGGTTGCCAGGTCCTTCTCCCAAGCCTACAGCTTCTGGTGTTCCCAGGTGGTCTCCCATCCAGGTACTAGCCAGGCCTGACCCTGCTTAGCTTCCGAGATCTGATGGGATCGGATGCCACAGGGCTACCACTGCAGGCTCTTTTCAATATTAGCCATTGTTATTTTTGGTTTTTAAATATTGAACATTCTAATTGGGGTGAAATTATATCTCATTGTAATTTTATTTGAATTTCCCTGACAGCTAATGAATGACACTGAGCACTTTTTCATCTATTTGATGGTCATATGCCTGCCCGCCTTTCTTTCTTTCCTTTCTTTCTTTTCTTCCTTTCCTTTCCTTTTCTCTTTTCTTTTCGTATCTTTTTGTGGTACTGGGGGTTGAACCCAGAACTTCGCACTTACATGCTTTGCAAGTGATTTACCATTGAAGTGCGCCCCTAGCCCTTTTTTTTTTTTTTTTTTTTACTTTTTTGAGACAAAGTCTCACTAAATTATGCAGACTGCCTTCCATCTCAAACTTGCTATCCTCATGCCTCTGCCTCTGGAGTCACAGGGACTACAGGCATGTGCCACCATGCCCAGCTGCCTTTCTTCTTTCAAAACTCTTCTATTCAGATCATTTGCCCATTTTGGCTTGGTTTGCTTACTTTTTATCATTAACATTTTTGATTTCCTTATATATAGATGAAAAGGATTAACATTATACATGTTAATCCTTTTTCAAATGGCTGGTTGACAAATACCTTCTTCCATTTTGTAGATGGTTCACTCTTATCGTTTCCTTTGCTGTGCAAAAAGTTTTTATTTTTATGTAATCCCTTTTGTTTTTTTGTTTGTTTGTTTTGTTGAGCTTTTGGAATCATATCCCAAAATTATTTACCTTGAAGTGCTTTTTTGCCTATGTTTTCTTCTAGTTGTTTCATAATATCAGATATTCTATTTAGATCTTTGATCCACTTTGAGTTGATTTTTTGTACAGGGTAATAAATAAGAGTCATATTTCAGGCTTTCTCAGGTAAATACCTAGTTTTCCCACCTTCGTTTGTTGAGAAAGACTTCCTTTCTCCAGTGTAGATTTTAGTGCCTTCATCAAGAATTGGTTGAATGTAGATGTTTGGGTTTATTTCTGTGATCTCTGTTTTCTTCCACTGGATCTATGTGTCTGTTTTCATGTCAGTGCTGTGTTTTCTTGTTGTTACTGTGGCTGTGTAGCATGTACTGAAACCAAGTATTGTGATGCCTCCAGCTTTATTCTTCTTCAAGGTTATTTTCATTATACAGTTTTTTTTTTTTGTCCTTCCATATGAAATTTTGGATAACTTTCTCATATTCTGTAAAGAATGTCATGGGATATGACCCAGCTGTACCACTCCTGGGAATATACTCAAGGGAGATAAATCATCATACCACAGAGACACTTGCATTTCCATATTTAACACAGCACTTTTCACAATTGCAAGAATAGGGACCAACCAAGATATCTACCAACAGAGGAATGGATTAAAATGTTGTTGGGGCCAAGCATGGTGGTGCTCACCTATAATCTCAGAGGCTCGGAGGCGGAGGCAGGAGGATTGCAAGTTTGAGACTAGAGGCAGTCTGCGTAACTTAGGGAGACCCTGTCTCAAAAAGTAAAAAAAATGGGCTGGGGTGCAGCTCAGTGGTCTAGCACTTGCAGAGCATGCAAATGTGAGGCCCTGGGTTCAACCCCCAGTACCGCCAAAAAAAAAATATGTATATATATATATATATATATATATATATATATATATATATATATATATATTTGGGTATATACACAATGTAATATTGCTCAGTAATAAAAAAGAATGAAATAATGGTATTTACAGCAAAATGGATAGAACTGGAGAGTATCATCTTAAGCAAATGAATTCAAGTCCAAAAAGATAAATATATGTTGTCACTCATATGTAGGGTCTAAATCTAACTTAAAGGAAGAAAATATGTATATATGTATATTCAAGCGTATCTAAGAAGGGAAAATGAAAGCAGAGTAGAAAGAAGAAGGGACGGTCTAAGTGGCAGGAGTGGAGGTTTATGAAGGGGGCAAAGGGAGGGGAAATAATGTGGAGGAGGAAATAGAGAGAGCATAATCTCAAAATAGATGATGAAGCAATATAAATACATGGGAAGCAAAAGGGAATATAACCCATAGATGCATATGATATTTTTTACTATATATTAATCACAACATTCTGTGAAATATGTAAGTTAATGAAATTGTAATCAAAAGTGATGTAAAAGTTCCATAATACAAATAGCAAAAGTCTTGTTACTCTGTACCCCACCAATATTTATAAATAAAGGATAGATAATAATAATAATAATAATAATAATAATAATAATAATGAAAGAATATCATGGGATTTTCACTGGAGATTGAATTGAAGCTATAGACTATTGTGGGGAGTGTGGACATTTTAACAAGTTTAATTCTTCCAATCCATGATTATGACAGCTCCTTTCATTTGTGTGTGTGTGTGTGTGTTTGTGTCCTTCAATGTCTTTCATCATTGTTTTGTAATTTTTAGTGTAGAGATTTTCCACTTTCTTGGTTAAATTTATTTCCACGAATTTTTTTGGTAGATATTATGAATGGTATAGCTTTTCTGATTGACTGATCAGCAGCTTCATTATTGGCATATAAAAATACTACTGGTTTTTGTATGTTTATTTTGTACCCCAAATCCTTACCGAATTCATTGATCAGTTGTTATTGTCAACTGGTAGAACTTTGGGTTTTTTATACATAGTGTCAGATCATCTGCAAACAGGGAGAATGTGATCTCCTCCCTTTCTATTAGACACTTGTGATTTTCAAGTACATAATAGTTAAGAAATACAAGACAAACGCAATGAAGTTTAAGAAAAGCCAGTGCACTAACAACACATACATAAGTGTGATTTTGATGATAAAGGATAGATAATATATTGAAGTAGTTAAGAAATTTTAGATTTCAGCATTTAGAGTTAGAAAAAGTTTCTGAGTGCTTATGAACATTCAGTATTTTAAATTTCTGAGCCAGATTCCATGATATATTCCTGTAATACTAGCTACTTGAGAGGCTGAAACAGGAGGATCTTGAATTTAAGGCCAGAGGTGTCGGTTTAGGGGTATTATACTCCAACTTTACCACTTTCCCTGAGGAGTTCCCCATTTTGGGACCTGCCCAAGGGAGATGTCGGGTTCTTGGATCCACTACAAAAATGAATTTTAGGAAGAGTCAGAAAGAGAGTGAAGCAGTTGGAAGTTCATTAGATAAAGGGTGAGAAATAGTACAGGCTTCCAGGGTGAAACATGAGTATCTAGAGAGAGGCGTGCTTAGGTGTCTCCACAATAGGTATAGGTATGATTTGGGGCTTTTGAAGTAACCAGGATCCCAATGAATGTCTGGTATGGATTTAGGGATTCAAACAGAAGCATTGTTAAGATGCCTAGATTGGGACAATCAAGGAAATTCCTGCTATATCTAGTCTTAAGGAACTCACCTAGATCTGTTAACTTGAATTATAGTCCATAAGCTGGTTCGCTGAGATTCTTAGGCAAGCACCGCTTTCCAGGCAGGCAGGCCTCAAGGCAACTTTTATTTTCTGGTTGTGTTGGAATTCTTGTCTGATAAGAGTCAGACCATTTTCCGGAATGAAAGAAGCCCTTTCCTTCCCAAGCCCCCTCAATTTTTCTATCTTTCTATCCTGCCTCAAGATGCAGCCTGGGAAACTTAGAGAGACCCCGTCTTGAAACAAAAAACTTAAAAAAGGGACTGGGGTGCAGCTCAGTGGTATAGTACTTGCCTAGCAGATGTGAGGCCTTAGGTTCAAACCCCAGTACTGGGGGAAAAAAAGGAATTTGTGAATAGTCCATGAAATATTTTTTTAATTTTTAAATATGATTTTTAAAATTTAATTAATTAATTTGTAGTACTGGGGGCCAAACCAAGGCCTTGCACATACTTTATAAACACTCTACCACTGAGGTACACCACTGGCCTTATTTCATTTTTTATCTTGAGACAGGTTTTAAGTTCCACAGGCTGCCTCTGGCCTTAAACAGTTGATCCTACTGCGTATCCCTTCTGAGTCACTTGGATTACATGTGTGTGCCAGTGCTCCCAGCTTTTAAATTTATTCTTTCTGTTTTACTTTCTGTACCCGGCACCTGATATGTTAGGTACAACTTTGAACACAGGAATCCTAACTATCAGAAACCATAGTAAAAAGGTATTGTAATTTAGTAATGTTCTTAGATAAAATAAAAAATCATAAGTTGAAAGCTCATTATCATAATGGGGAAAAAAGAAGACTATTTATCACAGTTAAATTCCTGACCTATCTATGGATAGATAAAAAATTTTAGCACATAAACTTTATTGAATATTTGGATGATATTTTTTGAAATTATATTTCATGCTAACAGATACAAGTATAGCATATCTTTTTATTTGCTAGTTTATTTATGGTTTCTGAAATATTTATATTATTTTATTAGTTTAGACCTAGAGACCATGGCTATACTCCCAGCAACTCAGAAGGCTGAGGCAGGAAGATCACAGATTGGAATGCAGAAGCATTCTGCATAAACTAGCAAGATCTTTTCTCAAAAACATAAATGAATGACTGATTAACTAACTAAATAAATAAATAGAGGATGGAAGTGCAGCTTGGGTGTAGAGCACTTGCCTAGCATTTACAAGGTCTTAGATTTAACCTGAACAGTAGTGGAAAAAAATAAATAAAATAACAAATATGAGAGGCAAATACTTAAATCATACAGAATAGTTTATTTTAAAGTTTCTTCTCTAATAGCTCTTATGAGTCTTTTAAGCTACAACCATATTGTAAATATAACCAAAAATTATTTTAGATCATTAATAAAATAAAACAGAAATTTTAAAATTTCTTGAATTAAGTCAACTTATGCAATTGTTTGACTCTTTTTTCCCTTTTTTCTTTTTTGCTTGACAATAAACTTGGAGACTATTTCTTAAAGGAGAGACAAATATTTCATATTTTACAACTAGTCTCTCCTAAAATTTTAAAAACATCCCTACAATCCTGTTTTTCAATTGATGAATGCAATTCTTATTCCTCTAATGAAATAGAAGTAGTGAGAAAGGATTTTGCACAAATATTAACTATTACCACAGTCTTGATGTCATTGTTGATATATTTTACCATGCATCTTATTACTGCTATTTACAAAACAAGTATCGTGCACAATTTTAGGCAGTGACTTTATGTTCAATGAAGAAAACAAACCAAAAGCAAAACAAAAACAAAAACAAAAACAAACTTGTATACAAATTGATACAAATTGGAATTTATAGCGTTGAACATCTCAGGCTTTTTTCTGAGGCCAAAATGTCCAATTGTGCTACATCATTTTTCCTGCTCAAGGCAATGTCTCATGCTGCTCTTTCTCCCATAAAGATTTATTTTAGCCGAAGTGCCTTCTCTTGTTACACATATCCCTTCTTATTTTTCCCTTTTCTTCTACAGAAATATTCTTTGAAAAGAATAGTCTAAATATATATTGTCTTAAATTCCTCTACTTCCACATTCTCTACTGATCCCTTTCTTGATGACCCTGGCTCAACTGATCTTCATAATCATCAAAGACCTTCATTTTGGTAAATCCAATGGCTGAGCCATTGATCACATATTTACTGACATGTCAGCAACATTTGCTCAATTAGTCATTCCTTCATTTTTAGGAAAACGAAATGGTTCATTTGTCTTCTGGATATTTTTTCTCCTGTTTTTATTTCTTGAAAGATTTTAAACAGATCTTTCATTTGTTTCACCTTATATATTCTACCTCTTAAATTCAAAGTACCTACAGTAAACCAAATTCTATAAAAATCAAATTCTATAAATATCATCACTCTCTGGGTGATGCCACCAAATCTTACTGCTTGAAAAACCATCTGGACTCTTATGATTTTAGCCCCTAAATCTGCAGTGCACTCTAGATTCTCATATTCAACCACATACTTCACATGGCAAAATGAGTATGCAATAGTCATCCCAACTGTAGATTTCCCACATTGGAATTTCTGTTTTCTAACTCAACATAATTTTTTCCAGAAACTTCCCCTTCTCAATTGATGGCCACTCTGTGCTTTTGGTTGTTTAGTTTAAGAACCCTGAAACATACAGTTGATTTTATTTTCAGAGTATATCTATAATTATAACATTCTCACCATTGCAACCATTATTATAATAATTGAGTATAATATATTTAATGAATTTGTGTATAATTAGAGTAAAAACCTAACTTTCTTGTTAAATGCATCATATTAGAGAGTAGCACGATTTTCCTACTTTACTTGGAAGTTCAATACAATTAAAGAGTGTATTCAGTAGCCACATAAACCAATTCCTATGTCACAAATAAATTTGAATCTGTCTAGGAAGCTTATAGATTTTAAGATTAATTTCAAATGACCGATAATGTAGTTTTTTTCTTAGTATGCTTGTAGAAAGGCAGTTAATTAAATGAAAGTTGCAAATTGCTTAGGTCTAATGTAACACATTTTGGAGTATATTTATATGCTTAATGCATTATAGAAGAAGATATATTTAGTAATTTTCCCCTTGATAAATGTTGATGGGATACATAGTAATACAGCATTTGATTTTCCATTATGCAACTATTACGTCACTTTTGGTTACACTTATATCAACTCATGAGATTTATGGAACATTTTGACTAATATGTAGTAAAATTTATATGCATATTTGGGTTATGTTCCCCTATTTTTCCCATGTACTCATGAAGTTGCATCATTTACATTGAGATTACCCTTTCTTCCTTTATCCCTCTACATTGTTTCTCCTCCAAATCCCACCTTCTGTAGTCTTTGCTTTCTTTTGCTAGTTCCCTCCCTCCTTCCTTCTACTCTTTACATTACACCCTCTTTCCTAAGGGTTTTGCTTATTTTATATATATATATATATATAAATGTATATATTTATATATGTAAATATATATTTAATATATATAATAATATATATAAATATATATAAATATATATATATATATAAATATATAAATATATATATATATATATATTCAGTGCTGGGGGTTGAATCCAGGGCCTTGCACTTGCATGCTTTCATGCTTTGCGAGTGCTAAACCACTGAGCTGCACACACAGCGCACTTTTTTTTTTTTTCACTTTTTTGAGACAGGGTCTCACTAAATTAATCAGACTCCCTCTGATCTCAAACTTGTGATCCTCCTGCCTCTGCCTCCTGAGCCTCTGGAATTACAAGCATGAGCCACCCCCCTCTGCCCATTTTGATTTTCAAAGTGGTTGAACCAATTTACAGTCTCACCAGCCTTGAATATAAGAGGGTTCTTTTTTCTCACCATCCTCCCCAGCATTTGTTATTATTTGTTTTGTTGTTCTTGGTCATTCTTACTGGAGTAAATGGAATCTCAGAGCTGTTTTGATTTGCATTTCCTTAATGGTTAGGGACAGTGAGTATTTTTTCATTTGCTGTTTGACTTTATGAAATTCGTCACTTGAGAACTGTTTGTTCATTTACTTTGCCCACTTGTGAATCGGGGTATTTGTTCTCTTAGAATTTGCTTTTTGTGTTCTTTGTAAATTGTAGAAACTAGTCTTCTGTCAGATGTGTAGGGTGTGAAGATTTTCTCCCATTCAGTGGGCTCTTCCTTAACTCTGTTGATTGTTTCCTTTGTTGTACAGAAGCTTTTTAATTTCATGTAATCCCATTTGTCTATTCTTGGTGCAATTTCCCAAGCAACTGGAGTCTTGTTAAGGAAATGTTTTCCTATGCCTATGTATTGGAGTGTGTTTCCTGTCTTTTCTTCTAGGAAGATTCATCAATTCTCCAACTTCTTAAATTACTGAAGCTCACTTATTTAAATGATGCTGATATTTGTGTATTACTAACTATATTGATTGTTTATTATATAATTTAATATTAGAAACTGATAACATAGGCTATCTTTATTATTACTCTCCATTTTAATGAGAAATTGAAAGACAGAGAAATAAAAAACTTTCTCCAGATCATACAATAGCCAACATATAGGATACATTCACATAAGACTGAATAAAAATCTGAACCCTTGTCCATGAAGCTGTGCCACATACACAGCCAGATTGCTATGTGGCAATCCATCCAAAGGGATTCTCTTCTAGGAAGATAATTCAAAGTTTCATGCATTCATTTAACAGTTGATACTCAGTGTCATATTGGCAAATGCCTTTCGTGTATCTGAGTTGTCAGTGAAATTGCAGATATATTGAGGGTATAAAATTGTTTAGTTTAAAACAAAAAGGCTAGAAGAATACTTAATTTTTGTTTGATTCTGAAAATGTGTTTATAGCTTTTAATATAGAACTCTAAAAATATTAAGTAACTGTACGAGTAACATTTGCTAGAAAGTGATAAAATCTCAAAATAACTATCAGTAAATGAGATGTGCCTTCTTTAAAATTCCTGTATCAAACTATAGAAATGGAAGTCAGTGACATTCTGCACTCTACATATAAAATGTTATCAGTGATCTCACAACTCAGTTTGTTATTTGTTAGAATCATAAAATTTTATAAGATTGTGGTTTTTAGGTTCCTTTGAGTCAGGTCCAACTCATAGTGATCCTATGTACAACAGACCAAAACACTTCTCAGGACTGTACCATGCACACTATCTTCTAATGTTTGAGCCCATTGTTGCAGCCACTGTTTCTTCTCATTTTAATTTGGGTCATCAAAAAGACTACTTAAATTCTTATTGGGCATTTATTATAGACTCTACTAAACACTTTGTCATTAACTTTAAGATTTATTAAAGTGATGTCTGTATCTTGATGTTATTGTCTGTTGACATAGTAGTTCTTTATATTCACAATGTAAATATCAATTAACTAAAAAACTCTCTCATTCAGGGGAAGTAATCAGAAATTGCACTTTCTAAGGGTAGGCCCCTTATAAAGGACCAAGAGTTATTTTAAAATAAATAGTTCTTTGTTGATCTTAGAGACACATCAAATGATGTTTACTTCATTACTTTCTATATACTAACAAAATTACTGAATAAATAATTTCCTATCAAGGGTTGAAAATTAGAAGTAAAAAAGAAAAGAAATACTGTTTGACATTAAAGGCTAGGGGCAAAAGTGAGAGAAAAATATATTATTTTGTCATTAGAACCATAAATCACAAAAAAACTTATGCATATTTTGTCATTTACTCAGTTTCCATAAATATTGGCAGGATAAATGTGTACTCTCTATTTTTTATTTATTTAAAAAGTTTTGAGACAAGGTATATGTACCTTAGTCTGGCCTTGAATTTGTGATCTTCCTTACTGTACCTCCTGAGTTGTGGAATTGCAGGCATGCAACATTATGCCCAGACAATCATCTACTTTAAATTGCTGATAAGAGAGAATGTAGGATGTGATCATATTCTGCTTGTTGTTCCCCAGCACACTTCTTTCCCTAAGCTTCTCTAACAGTGAGCTATTTTCATTGTGACCTTCAATTCTGCTGTTTTTGTCAGTTGTGGTGGCTTAATTAATCCCACCATATTTTAGTTTTTCTTACATCCCAAGAGTCACTCTACATGATGACTGAACAGCTATGATCATTCAGTCCTTTTGCAAAGTACACAGTTCATGACCACACAGTGGTTTAAATCAGGTCATGGTTGTGACCTCTCTGTCTGCCTCAGGGAAACTACAGCCTTTATTTCACACAGTTATTTATTATTTATTCATTATCTCATTCAAAATTCATTCAAACCTACTAGAGATTGTCCAAAATAATATAAAGCGCTTCTATTATAGAGTATAAAAGGAAGTTGGTGAAGACTCTGAACCCACTACTAACTAGCTGTCTGACTTTATTATACTCACATCAATGCTCTCATCATAGTTTCCCATGCTGTAAAAATGAGAACAATATGACCTAAACTATTAGACTATATTTTCTTTAATATTAAATGAGAAAATTATAATACAAATAAGCAAAAAAAATGGACTGATAAACATCAAAGCATAGCAATGACATTGTCACTTTTAAAATGCTGGAGAAGTAAATTATTGCTTGTTTGTTGTTTTTATTTTGTTTTTCTGCCACCTTTATGAAGTTAATGCATTTGTTTACTGCACTGAATTTCTCTTTGAATCACATTTTCTTCAATCCCAGACCATGTGCTTTGGGGTATGTCTCAATTCTAGTTTAGAATGTATGTCCCTAAAGATGGTTAATCATATCTCAAATATCCAGTGTTGTGGTGAGTCATTCAAGACTAGACATAAGACCTATTATTTTCTAAATAGTAAAGTCCAGGTCTCATGGAAAAAGTTTGAGGGTGTGATAGATGTCTTGCTGATGAGATCAGATCAATCCAAATGTAATGTTGCGTCTGTGAATGCAAAGGAGGATTTAAAGAAATGAATCAGATCCCCGTGACATTCCTATGTTGTGCATACTGTCTTGGTAGAAGACATATTTATCTTTTCCCTTGAAACAGTCTGAATTGAGTTTGATCATTGTAATCAAACAGTTCCTGTAGAAACTTGAAGGAATAATTTAGATTCATCTGTATTTTTAAAAAAGAAAATGCTGATCACATACTACATGCCTAAATATGAACACTACACTTTTATACTTTTTTACATTGTTAGATATAATATGTGGTAGATTGTCATGTGACATAATAGATCAAATGAAATTTCCTTACATTGTAAACTTACATTTATATTTGTTACTTTGTTAATAATCACATTTTATCAAAATTTTCTTCTTATTAATTCTTCCAAAATTATTCCTGTCATTTGATATATGTTCCTAACAACTAATCAAATACCTCTTTATCATTAATAATTTCCAATTAATAAAGGGAAATTAACATAAATGTGGCACTAGATGTTTATATTTAGAACTCTAGTATTTATATGTATCCTACTTAGTAGAACAGACTGTTGATCCTATCCTATGGAAATCAAAGAAAACACATCTCTGTCCTATTGGTAATCCTGGTAATTGGGAGTTTAGCTCAGTTGGTAGAGTGCTGCTGCTCTGTGCTCTCTGAGGCCCTGGGTTGGCTCCCCAGCACTGCATAAATGGGAGAAGGACCTGGCAGCCTATTCCTGATACAATCAGCCATTGAAAACCCTATAAATAGCAGAGAAACACTAGCAACAGTACTGGGTCTGGCTCAGTGTCTGGGAGTGTTTCCTTCTGTTGAACACAGGGTCATTAGGAGTCAGACTTAACTTGACACACCTAACAAAAACAACAGGAATAATAAAATATTAGAGGACTCCACATAAGCCTATATCATTTGGAAAGAAAGAGAGAGAGAGAGAGAGAGAGAGAGAGAGAGAGAGAGAGAGAGAGAGGGAATGAACTACTTGTCACTATCAAACAGGGTTCCCTTCTTAACTGGTCTATTATATAGCCTCAATTTTGTCTCTTATTAAAGATGACAACCTGACAACAGTAGGACATTTCTGTGGAAGTTTTATCCTTACTTCTGAATATGGAAAATAAATTATCTTGCTGTCCTGAGCCAAGGACATTTTAGAATGTGATATATATGCTACATTAAAAAATTTTTTGGCCAGATTCATATGATACACGTTTATTGAAATGAATTGTACTATGCTGTTTTCTTTTCAAACATAGTAACATTTCAAATTATTTTGGTATTGGAGTATATGATATTTATCAACAAAGTCTGCTAGCACTTTCTTTAAACTTTTCTCCTGGTGATGAAATGTTAATATATATTTGCATTTATTTCAAAAATTATTTTAAGTGATTATATTTTCTTAGCTTGTAGCCATAGCACTGTGGTGTCCAATCCCATAAGATATCAGAAGCTAAGCAGGGTTGGGGCTGGTTAGTACTTGGATGGGAGAGGATCTGCGAACACCAGATACTGTAGTCTTGGGAGAAGGACCTGGAAACCCACTCCCAAAAATCAATCAGCCATTCAATACCCTATGGATAGCAGGGAATCACTGACAATAATGTTACATCTGTTGTACATAGGATCATATGAGTCAGACACCAACTTGATGGCACCTAACAAAAACAACATTTTCTTATGGAAGATGAGATTAAAATTTGTGGAGAATTTTTTCAATTTTGAGATTTAGGATTTATAGCATTTTAATACATTTAATAAAAATAAATATAAGTTTACTAAGGCATATAATCATGATTATTTGCTTGCAATTTTTCTTATAATCTTTCCAGATTATACTTAACTACAAAACAGATGTGTAACATGTTTTAAAATTTTTAAAAGTATATTAAGTATCTGTTTGGGTAATATCATCAGGCTTTTTTCTGCCTTGTCACCACTTACTGATATAAAATAGGATCAAAGCAATTCTGTTAACCTGCTCGAGGTCACATAACTTAAGTAACTGGAATTATCAACAAGAGATGAGGTATGAGCTATAATTTTAATGCAACTGCATACTTTGTAAAATGTTCAGCCTTTAAAGCCACACAGTGTGTTATCCTGCTTTGGCAATGAAGTTCATTTTTCTTTCATTTTTCATGTAGTGTTTCAACTTCTCCCCCAGATCTCAGACTTGTGAGTTTTTACCTATTCACCCTTGGGGTAAGAATGGAAAAGAAGAATAAAATGCAGCAAATTTCCTTCTTGCCTGGTGACATCCAGTGCTGATAATCTCACTATTTGGATGCAGCAGAAGTTGTAGCTATTTTTCCGTGAATCACTATTCTGGAGTGTTCTCAACCTCCCCCTGCTTCCCATAGATGGGAATTCTCATCTGCTGAGCTCTTAAAGTGGGTGCAACAGTATCTTTGGGTTGTGTTTTACTCCTTCTTCATCTCTGAGAAACATGCTTTTTGCACCTCATACACCAATACGCAGTCTTCTAAAACATTTATGCATTAATTTTCTGAAGAAAATCTGAGAGTGTGTTTATATCTTAATACCAGCCTTCTATTGTGAGCCTTAGGCTGATTCTTCCAATGTCTCTCCTCTTTAGATTTCACAGGTGTGGCTCAGAGTTTGACTTCATTGGTTTCTTTAAATTTCAAGGACACGTACTAAACTCTTAGAGTTATTTTTGAAGCCATCTCTCTGACTTGAAATAAGAAACAGTAATCCCACCTTTTTCCTTGGAGCAGGTCTGATAGTCAAAAAGCTCCCTGAAAAAAATCAATCTATAAATAAAAAATTCCTCTAGTTGCAAAACTGGCTCTTTTATTCCCTCAATTCACGTGAAGTTTTTAAGAGTTCTAAAACCAATTTTATTCATGTCCTTTTATCCTACTGAGTGGTCTTATGATAATTAATTTTTATGTACATTATCCTGAATACTAGATTTTAATAGCCTGTTATACAGAACAAGTAAATAGCAATGTCACTTAAAGTGATTTTCAGTACTGAATTGATTTAGCACATATTTATAAAATATTTTCCTGAAAACCCATGGATATATCAAACTAATGTAAAATTAGAATAATATGTTTTTCTGAATATGTTGCTCAGCCTATAAAACAACCCAAAGGAAAGAGAAACCTTCAAGAGGTATCAACTTTTGCCTGTTTCTTCTTAATTTTACACCCGTATACACAGAAACAAAATGAAGGACCACAATTTGTATTTATGGAACATAAGTTTCAAGAAACTATATTTCATGTCACTAATCCTTTCAGTTTGTACATATTAATCATTGGGAGCATTCATGTTGTGTCAGGTACTATTATAATGAAACTATATATTTCTAGGTTCTGACCTAGAGGAAGCTATAATTTTGCCAAACTATTTTGCTGTGTTAGTCATAGAATAAAACAGATATTGGTATTCTATTGAAGAGAATAATGTCAAAACAACAAAATCATGTTTAATATATAAATCACGTTAATTCTTCTGCTTGTAAACTAATGATTGTGTGTTTCAAAATCCTTGAACTTGTTGTCTGTAAGAAAAGCTACATTTTAGGACTTGATAAAGTGGTCTTCCATAATACCAAGTTGTTGTTGTTGTTGTTAGATGCTGTCCAACTCAGAGACCCCTATAGGGTTTTCAATGGCTATTTCAATATTGCTTCAGGATACTGTATATATATATATATATATATATATTATATATATATATATATATATATATATATATATATATATATATTATATATATATATATATATATATATATATATATATAT
>VMDO01036719.1:5000-14905 GCA_007922755.1 Pedetes capensis
ATTACATTATATGAATATATACATGATACATGCCCATAAGCCTAGTGAAGGATATTATGATTTCCTCAGTTTGGGCCATGAATAAAGTTGCTACAACATTTGTGTGCATGTTTTTGTGTGGACACAAATTTTCGACTCAATTAGGTAAATGCCTAGGAGTACAACTGCTGGGTTTTATGGTAAGACTACGTGCAGTTTATGTGAAAATTGTAAGGACTTTGTCCAGACTCATCTTTTTGTGCATAGTTATCCAATTATTTCTGCACCATTTGTTGAAAAGATTATTCTTCTTTCATTGAATTGACTTTGCTCTTTTGTCAAAGATCACTTGGGCTTATTTATGTGGGTATATCTTTTGTCCCTATCCCTCCATCTATTCCTTTATTACTTTGTAGTTAACTACTTCTGAAAATTACATACCCACCAACTTTTTAAAACAAAAAGTAGTGTGCTATCCATGCTTACTCTTGCCTAGTTGGTTTTGTGACTCCAGGTTTTTTTTATTATTTTTTATTCTTTCCAATAATCTTATTTAATTAGTAATTTTTAATGTAAAATTTAATGAATCTCATTATGACACTTACATGTATGCATTTCATCGTCACTGATCATATTGGCTTCCCCCTTATCCTTTCATGACCCCCCTTCTTTATGTCCTCCTTCCCCACCAATAGTCCCCCTTCTATTTGTAGGTCTCTTTTGTGAGTATATCTATATACATATGTACTTCCTGATGTTGCCATAAAGGCAACACACATGATATTTCCTTTCCTCTCTCCCTTTACCTTTCCTTCTTGTCCCTTCCCCCTTTTCTTTAGTATGCTATCTTTTGTTACATAGGCACCTTCTACTTTCATAACCTATATGTTTTAATAATGAATATATATTGAAGTCTAACATCCACATATGACAGAAAAATGTGATGCTTATCTTTCTAGGTCTGGCTTATTTTGCTTAAAATGGTGATCCCCAGTTCTATCCATTTTCCAGCAAATGCCATAATGTTGTCCTTTTTAATGACTGGATAAAATTCCATAGTTTATATATACCACTATTTCCTTATCTACTCATTTGTGTATGCATACCTAGGTTGATTCCATATCTTAGCTTGTGTGAATAACACCGCAGTAAACATTGATGGGGGCTGGGATTTAGCTCAGTGGGTAGAGCGCTGTGCTGCAGTCTCTGAGGTCCCGAGTTCAATTCCCAGCACCACAAAAAATGGGAGAAGGGCCTGGCAATCTACTCCCAAGGCAATCCTGAAACAGTCAGCCATTGAAAACCCTATGAGGGTCACTATGAGTCAGATATCGACTCGATGGTACCTAAGAACAACAACAACAAACATTGATGAGCAGATATCTTTTTGGTGTATTGACATATTCCTTTGAATATATCCTCAGAAGTTGTGTAATTAGGTTATATGGTAGTTCTAATTTTTGTTTTTTGAAGAACCTCCATACTGATTTCCATAGTGGCTGTACCAATCTGCATTCCCACCAGCAGTTTCGTAGGGTTCCTTTCTCCTCTCATCTCCACCAGCATTTGTTTGTTTTGATGATGCTGGCTATTTTGACCGGGGTCTAGTACCATGTTTAATAACAGGGGAGCTACTGGGTAAGCTTTTCTTTTGTGACTTTTGTAGAACACCCTCCATTATTTCCCTAGTTAGTAAGACTAGGTTTTGGATAGATGGATAGATAAATAGGTACAAATTTGAAGGTGGAACTTGTGAGGCCTTACAAATCTGAGGATTTTTTTCCATCAGATTTAAAAGATATATTGGCAAATATAAAAATTTACAATCACAGATATTTTCTTCTGACAGATTAGAGATAATACTGCATTCTTGCTTCTTTCTTTTTAATGTAATTCTCTTTTAAAAAATATAACTCCTCTTTTATTTGGGAAGTTTTCAGAATTTTCTCTATTTACAATATTACTAAATTTCATTACAAGATGTAGAAATGTTAAGGATTTGTCTATTATTTTGTGTTCCATGTAGACCTATTTCCAGAGTTTTTAATATTGGGAAATCCTATTTTCTTTATTTTATCATGTATATTTTAAAAAATCCATCAAATATTTCTATTATTCATATACCTTTGCTTTCATTTCCAATCTCCACATGTGTTATTCCTTTTATATGTCCTATCATTATCTTTTCCTGCTGCCTTTCGGGAGAATTCTTCAATCAATATTGTAACCCACTAATTTGTTTTATAAATTGGTGTTCTTTATCTGTTCACATCATATTTTACCTTGTTGTTTCTTCCTTCTTGATACTTAATATTACTGATACCACACATTTACTGTTTGAGAATATTTATTATGCTTATTCAGCTTAACTCTTCCAATAGTTCTTCTCTATATAGTTATTATCATTCAATTTATTATGTACTTCCAGCTGTCTGTGAAGTCATGTTTTCCTGAAGATAACAGGGGCTTTCAACATTTTTTGGCCTTATTCTACAGTCAGAGATACTATATTTTATACCATGACTCATTTGAGACATATTTACAAAATTATATTTAAAAATATTTGCTATATATTACAAAATAATATTTACCATTATGATAAGCAATACAGTCTACTTCCTTGTCAATTTGATTTTATTGAAGTCTATGTAATACAGTGACCCAATCCTATACAATGAGTCAATGCAGCTTGAAAACTCCACATATGAGGGAAGGGCTGAAGGCCAGGCACAGCTAAGAAGGGAGGGTTAGGTGAATATGCCCCAGGGCCATAGACATCACAGAATCCCTCAGATGAACTAAGTTTTCTCCACTCCATTGGGCAATAATTCTGTGTAAGCATTTACTTCTCAATTCTTAGGCAGAAGCAGCACTGTGGGATAGAAATGTGTTTATATATTTAAAGCCTTGGTAATTTGGTGGAGAAGGGGTTGGACCAATGAATGTTCAAGGGTGACTGGTCAGCGTATCCATATGTCAGCTCTTTTTATTCCCATAAGGTTGCTCTCTGGATATCTACATCCATGATCCTTGACAGGTATTGCTGATTTCTGAGTCTAAGGAGTGAACAATTATTGTCCTAAAGAAATGAGGGGTGAGAAAAGAGCAGAATTTAAGTTATCTTCCCCAATCTGTACTTTATTGTTGCTGCCAGGCTGTGCTTGTCCATAGGCAGGTGGCTTATTCCTCCCAGACCAACCCGAAATAGCCTTTAATCTCTCTGGTCTTTCGCACAGAGTTTGTTATTTTCTCAGATCAATGCTTCTTTTCCTTTTAATTTTTTTCAGAAAGGATTGTGCTTGGGGAAAAAAAAAACAGTGGAATATATTTGGAAAAGACCTGTGTTAGTCTTTTCAGGACATTTGAATTTTACATACTCATCAATCATGCACTTTTGTGGTCAAGGAAAGCCTTAGGTTTTCGAGTCTATCTCAGAACAGAAAGAAATCAGGGTGACAGGATGAATATATACAGTTTTTATTTACTTTCCTTTAGGATCACTTTTGCATTTTATTTTCTTCTGTCTGACCCAGGTAGGTAGCATTTGCTCTTACAGTTTCCAGGCTTGGCTTTGGCAGAGGCTTTTGCGGTGTCTGCAAAACCAAAGCCAAACAGGGGACTTTAAGAACTAATGCTTTTGGATTGTAGTCAATCTGAATAGCTCACAGGAAACAGTCTTTGCTTTTCTGTAGATTTTCAGCTCATTAAAGATAATTCAGGTCACTGCTTTTTCTAGCATTATGTCCCATATGTAGTATGAGTATACTCTGGCGTAATTCAACAATTAGATGAGATAGGTCATACTCTATGGTATGATATGAAGAGCTCCAAAAAACACATATCCCCTCAAAAGGACCTCCACCTACTACTCTGTTTCAGGTTGGCCGTAAATTCTCCATCCTGGTTTGAACTTTCTGTTATTCATAATTCTTTTTAATTGGGTAAAAACAAAACAAAACATATAGAATTGTTTCTAAACTCCATTGACAAAATCACCTTCAAGTATTACCACATATTGTAGTGTCAATGTTAACAGTCACCTCTCTATTCTAGTTGTTAGGTGCTGTCAAATGGGTATCTGACTCATGACGACAGTACAACAGGCACAACTGTTTTGTTAGTGTTTCTCTGCTATTCATAGGGTTTTCAATGGCTTATTTTGGGGGGGATGGGGGGAATGGGTTGCTAGGTGTTTCTCCCAAACCTATAGCACCTGGTGTTCCCAGGTGGTCTCCCATCCAAGTAGTAACCAGGCCCGACCCTGCTTCGCTTCTGAGACCTGAAGGGATTGGATGCCAGAGTAGCATGGCTGCAGGCCTATTCTAGTTAAGCAGTTAGTATCTTCTATAGTTGGCCTCATCATCTTTCTCCTCAAATATCTTTCCCCTCTCATGTTCCCCAGATCAGTTTTAGACACTACTATCCAGGCAATTGCCCACAGTGGCCTCCAGCTCTTTCTTTCCTCTCATGAGCCCACAATTTACTCTTGTTCATTGTAAATTTTCTAGAATCTATATCCTATTTTTAGAATCCATATCCCTATTGCCACTATCTGAGGAATCTCTCAGTGGATAGGCCTCACAATTTCCTGACTAGTCTCCACATATTCGGTCTTGTCTTCCACTAATTCATTCTCAACCTGTCAACTGAAATGTCTTGAGCATGTTAGTGCTTTGCTGAAACTCATTAATGTCACCCAGTTGCCTTTAGAGTGGTTTGCAAAGGTTTTTCCCCACTAGAGCATATCCAAGAAACAATGTACCTCCAGTGGTACCAGCAATTAAGGCAGTTGATCTTGTTTGCCAAAGAGGTTATAGATATAGGAGGCATATCTGCCTCTCCAGGCTGAGAAGAGCATTTCTAGAACATGATAGGTGTTCAATAAATTGGTCTTGAGTGAATTATGTATGAGATACAGAAAGGTAAATGTGGTACCAAAAAGCATTTGAAGACAGGTTCAGAACATAAAGTCCTAAGAAAGGAGAGGAGGAGGAGAATATTGGAAACCTGTAAAAGCTTACTTGTATGTATGTGCACACACACACCCCTGTGCATATATGAAAAAACTATGCCTTCTTTGCATGGTAGGCCCATTATCAATCACTGTGGAGTAGGAAAATGATTTTAAAGATAATATTATAATTTAATTATGTCTAAGTCAACCTAGCTTCTTGCCTGCATTTTAGGAATCCCTGATAATAAATGAATAACCTGATTCAACCTAAATTCAAGTTATAATTTAATTGTTTCCCAAAACATTTGTGCAATGCATTGCTTTAAAAAAGGCTTCTATGGAGTGTTAGTTATCCATGGTTGTTATAAGATACCACAGACATGTCTTAAGACATCATGACTTTATTATTTTACAATTTGGGGGTCTAACACAACACTTCCTGGATTACAATAAGGTGTCAACAAGTTGTATTCCCTCTGTGGGCTCTAGGAGAGAATCCTCTACCTTTCTGTTTTTGGGGGTTTTGTTTTATTTGTTTGTTTGTTTGAGTCAGAGCCTTAACATGTAGCCCAGACTGGCCTTGAACTTACAACTTTTCTACCTCAGCCTTCAAAGTGCTGGAATTATAGGGTATGTACCACCATACCTGTTGGCACTGGGATTTAGCTCAGTTGATAGTACACCACTCTGCAGTCTTGAAGGTCCTGAGTTCGATTCCCAGCACCACAAGAAGACATGCAAGTAGAAAGGAGATCATTGGTGGTGGGGGCAGTGAGGATAGGGGAGAAGGGTCATGAGAGAGAAAGGGAGAAATTATGTGAGCAATGTACAATGAAATGCATATATGGAAATGTCAAACTGAAACCAATGTCATAATGAAACCCATTAAGTCGTACATTAAATATTTCCAATTAAAAAAAAGTAAAATTACAGTAGAGAAACAGAAAATAAAGAGACCTTTAAAATTATGGATTGGGTATCAAAATGTTTCACTACAACCTTTTGTATATAGCTTATTGTCTCAATACTTTTATTGTATACTATGTTAATTTCTTTATGAATCAGAGATACAAATGGATCAAAATAGGAAAAAATAACAAAGAGAACTATAAAAAAACTACATGTGCTAGAAGAAAACATGGATGACTTTCTTTATGTGAAATTTGGGAAAATGTCCCTAAGATTGTCTCAAAATATAGAATGAATAAATGAAAAGTGTAATAAATTTGAGTCTTTAAAACTAAAAAAGTTTGCATGGGTAGTTAAATACATTTACCACATTAAATTACATTACTTTATCACATTAAAGATAAATTAAAATCTGGGGAAATATTGAAGCTTTATAACAGACAAGGGCTAATAATGCCTAAAATATAAAGAGTTTCTGAAAATAGAGAAAAATGACCTATAGAAAAATCTGCTAGCAATATGAACAGTTAACAAAAATGGGAATTTGAATGGCTTTTAACCATCTTAACCTCATTTATAACAAGAGACATGAAAATTAGAAGTACTATTAGAAACATTTTTCTCCATCAGATGGGCAAAAATGCAGTCTTCCAGTCTCCTTGTTTTAAAAGTCTATGGATAAATAGACATTTTAATGTAGTGCTGGTGAGAATCAAGTGGTACAGACTCTATGGAGGGGGATTTTCCAATACCTAGCAAAATTATATGTGTATTTACCCTATGATCCAGGAGTCACATTTACAGTAACTTACTATGAATAAATGGGAAAATCTTTGAAAAGATTCACAAGACTATTACAATATCAGGGTAACAGGAAAGACTGGAAACTATCCCAATATCCATCAATATGGAATTAGTTGAACACAGGATGTTGAATAAACTATTGTATATCCACACAATGGAGTACTATAAAATAGAACAATAAACATCTTTCTATATTCTTATGGAACAACCTCCATGATATATTGATAAGGGCAAAACCAAATGGCAAGTGTATGTTAATGTTAATCTAAACAGGTAGGAATATGGATTTTTTTTTCTTTTTTTCTATTTGCAGTATTTGGGGGAGTTAAACCCAGAGTTTTGCAGATACTTTTCAAGTGTTCTACTACTGGGATGTACCATCATCCTCTTTTTTAATTTTTATTTTTGAGTCAGGATCTTGCTAAATTACACAGGCTGCCTCTTGCCTTGAATTCACGTGCTTCTGCCACCTGAGTTGATGGGGTTACAGCAGATTTTTTTTTAACGGAGCAACAACTCATACCAAAAAGATAAAAATATCTTACCTATAGTAGGAGAGAGGGAAAGAGAGAGAGAGAGAGAGAGAGAGAGTAGAGGTCAAAGATATTTTCAAATTTACCTTGTTTTGAAGATTTGGCTTTGAGATCTTAAATTTTTATCATTACAGAAGAAAATTAGGTTAAAAAGCAATATTTCAAAATACAAAACAAAATTAAGCAGAAGAGCTTAACTCTACATCCAGTCTATCTAATCTCATATCTAGAACTATTCCAAGTTACATTAAAACTCAGTAGTTTCTTATATAGTACAAGTAGGATGTACACTCAGGAAAGAACTTCAAAAAATTTTAAACTACTTTCAATAGTCACATTGTTGATGGTAATGATGTTATAATTATCCTGAGACTGTTGTATGGATACTATGGGATAAAACCAATAATTAATTATGTTATTAGAATTAAAACCCAAGATTTTCAGCATAAGAGAAAGGAGATACAGATATAAAGCTATAGTCTTGACTTTGAACATTAGTCTGACATATCAAAGTATCTTTTAATAAAATAGATATTTCTTTAATTGTTCTTCCTGCAAAGCCAAGAAACAATGGTGAGTCTAGTTGAGCCTCATTAGTACTATATATTGATGTCTTAAAATGCCATTTTCCACTAAAAGAAACCAGAGTTGTAGGGAAATGACTAAATTCTGGTTCTGGTTTAAGCAATGTGCAAGATAAGGTCAGAATGTCTTGTACCTGATAAAAAGAATTTATTCAAATGGACTCAATATTTGAATTAGTTCCCACTGGAAAAGGATAAGACAATCAATTGGAAATGGCACATTAAAATATCAAATATTAACAAATCAGAATTCAAGATGATTTCTGGGTACTAGAGAATAGCTCATTATCTGAAAAAACAAACAATGGAAAAGATATGAATATTTATACTGGATTTCCCATGTGATCTGTACTTTATAATATCCAAGTCATTGATGAAGCCAAGTTCTCTTTGTAAACGTATTCCAGTTAATAAATGAGGAAGAAATGGTAGAATTAGAATATGGTGGTACAGAATTAGTGTCTTTTGATAATGATTGTCAAAGGCGAGATAATATTCATCTCTTGATGGAAATAAAAACCCACCTATAAAACACTTATGCTACAAAAAAATAACAATCAAAACCTTACTTTTTACTATATCTCACCAGGAGAGGCAACAAACAAAATTCTGCCTTTGGGACAATTCTGTATAGCAAAAGAGCCACATGCAAAAATAAAAACCCAGGAATTTGAAGGAAAATACATAATATGTATCAATGAACCAAACTGTAAGTACTTTGTTTAAATCACAAATCACAAAGTAGAAAACTTTTTAAAAGAGAAAAAAAAAGCTGGGGATTCAGGAATATTGATGAATATTTGAAGAATTTAAGAAAATGTTTTACATTATTTTTAGAAGATGATGTTCTGTGTTTTATGGTTAAACATAGAATCCTAGCCAGGAGTTCAAAAATTGTTTAAGCTAGGCCATGGGTGTATCAGATTTATATTATTCTTTCCATTTCTGTTTATGTTTTAAATTTTCTGTAAGAAAAACGTTAAAAATGTTTCCATTAATGTAAATTTGTGTAGTTACTAATAGCAACAATAAGAACTCCTTTATCAAGAAAAGCCCCCACACATCTGTCACTTTGCTGCACAGTGGGGGCTTGTGTGTTGCAATGAGGCTGAGAGCTGGGCCACTATAACCTCGGACATGAGCAAGGTTACCCATGGTGGACAGGTTTTCAGCTGAGTTTCCAGACTAAGACAGACTAGGGAGCAGAACCTGGCAAGCCACTCCCGAAACAACTAGCCATTGAAAATCCTATGAATAGCAAAGAAACACTGTCAGATATAGTGCCGGAAAATGAGGCCCCCAGGAGGGAAGGCACTCAAAAGACTACTGGGGAAGAGTTGTCTCCTCAAAGTAGAGTCTACCGTGATGACCGAAATGGAGTAAAGCCCCAGGGACCTCCATTTGCTGATGTGGCATGACTCAAAATGAGAAGAAACAACTGTAAACATCCATTAATAATTGGAACATGGAATGTACGTACAATGAATCTAGGAAAATTAGAAATTGTTAAAGGAGAAATAGAGTACATAAACATTGACATTCTAGGCATCAGTGAGCTAAAATGGACCAGCATGGGCCATTTTGAGTCAGACAGTCGTATGGTCTACTATGCTGGGAATGACAAACTGAAGAGAAATGGGGTTACATTCATCATCAAAAAAGACATTTCAAGATCTGTCATGAAATACAATGTTGTCAGTGATAGAATAATGTCCATACGCCTACAAGGAAGGCCAGTTAATAAGACTATTATTCAAATTTATGCACCCACCACTAAGGCCACAAATGAAGAAAGGGAAGAGTTTTATCAGCTTCTGCAATCTGAAATAGATCAAACATGCAATCAAGACATACTGATAATCACTGGTGACTGGAATGCAAAGGTTGGAAACAAACAAGAAGGCTCAGTAGTTGGAAAATATGGTCTTGGGGACAGAAATGAAGCTGGAGATCACATGATAGAATTCTGTCATACCAATGACCTTTTCATTGAAAATACATTTTTTCAACATCATAAACGGAGACTATACACATGAGCTTCACCAGATGGAACATACAGGAATCAAATTGACTACATATGTGCAAAGAGACGGAAAAGCTCTGTACAAAATGTCAAAACAAGACCAGGTGCTGACTGTGGAT
>VMDO01036720.1:0-14899 GCA_007922755.1 Pedetes capensis
GACTCATTAACAACCTGCGTTATGCAGATGACACCACTTTGCTTGCTGAAAATGAAAAGGATTTAAAACATTTACTGATGAAGATCAAAGATCATAGCCTTCAATATGGGTTACGACTAAACATCAACAAAACAAAAATCCTTACGACTGGGTCAGCACGCAACTTCACATTAAATGGAGAAAAGATTGAGGTTGTCCACGATTTTACTTTGCTTGGCTCTATAACCAACACCCGTGGAAGCAGCAGTCAAGAAATCCAAAGACGCATTGCTCTAGGAAAAGCTGTGGCAAAAGATCTCTTTGGAGTATTGAAAAGCAAAGATGTCACATTGAAGACAAAGGTGCGTTTGACTCATGCCATGGTATTTTCAGTGGCATCATATGGTTGTGAAAGCTGGACATTGAACAAGAGAGACAGAAAAAGAATTGATGCTTTTGAATTGTGGTGCTGGAGACGTCTATTGAATATACCATGGACTGCCAAAAGAACCAACAGATCTGTCCTAGAAGAAGTACAACCAGAGCGCTCCTTGGAAGCAAAAATGGCCAAACTGCGTCTTACATATTTCGGACATGTAGTCAGGAGAGAACAATCCCTGGAGAAGGACATCATGTTTGGAAGAGTGGCAGATCAACGGAAAAGAGGAAAACCCTCCACCGGATGGATTGACACAGTGTCTGCAACAATGGGCTTAAACATAAATAAGATGGTTTGCGTGGCACAGAATGGGCAAGTGTTTCGATCTGCTGTACATAGGGTCGCTATGAGTCGGACTCGACTCGATGGCACCTAACAACAAAGCTACTCTGTCTTTGGAGTATAGGAGTCTTCATCGCAGAGAACAGCTGAACTTGCTGGTCAGCCCCAGTCACTTGAGTCTCTGGATTGCTGCTGGGACAGAAGAATTATTTGTAGGCCATAGAACTGAATGTCCCTTCTGACTTGACTTCTTTGGTTAGCAATGTTTGGGTTTTTAAAGTTTGAATGTGAATGTTTTTTCAGTGGGGCAAGGCCTATCTGGTTCATTGGAGCCAAACCTTCTCTATCATCTATTTTTTTTCCCCTCTTGAATGGGTCATTAGTTTGCACCCTAATTTTAGAGGTGAGAAGTTGGTTTGGTTAACTAGAAACCAAGGCCAGGGAGTCTGGCCCCAGCAGGAATCTGCCCTTGCCCTTCCGAGCCTCTGTCACATTTTTGCCTGCTGCCCCAGGTGTTATAGTTTGCACCTAAACGTTCCCCAAAGGTCATGTGTTTGAAATTGGGTCTCCAACTGATGGCACTGTCCTGGGAGTTTGTGGAACTTTGGGAAGTAGGATTCTAGCTTCACAGAAATCATTCCTTGGGGGTGGGCCTTTGAAGGTTTTTACTCAGCTGCTGTCTGCCTCCTAATCCAGCATGCCAAGAAGTCTTCTCTGCTCCAAGCCCTGCTGCTACCATGCCTACCCTTCTGCCATTATGGACTGATCCTCTAACTGTGAACCCCACAAAAAATCATTTTTCCCTCCATAAATTGGTTTATCTATCACAGCAGTGAACCACCTGAGTAATATACCAGGTGTCCCTTTACTCCCAACAGCTGGCACCCGGAGTTCACCTGGCTTGGTGTGTCAGTTTCCTAGGGTTATAGTTACAAAATTCCACCAGTTGAGTGGCTTGAAACACCAGAAATGTATTCTTTCAAATTAAGGAGGCTGGAATTCTGAAATCAAGATGTCAGTGAGATCCATTTGTTTTGGAGACTCTGAGGGAGGCTCTGTTCCTTGCCACCTCTGCCTCACTCCTATCTTCTGGTAGTTTCTGGCAATCCCTGGCCTTCCATGGCTTGTAAATGCTTCTCTTCCACCGCAGCCTCTGTCTTCACTTGGCATTCGTGTGTGTGTGTGTGTGTGTGTGTGTGTGTGTATCTGTCCATTTTCTCTCCTTTTAAGAACATTAGTGATTGGATTGGGGGCTGGGGGATAGTTCAGTTGGTAGAGCTCTGCTCCATACTTTCTGAGGTTCCAGGTTTGATCCTCAGCACTTCAAACATAGAAGAATGATGCAGCAGTCCACTACTGAAAAACAATCAGCCTTTGAAAGCCCTATGAAGATTTCGGTGAGTTGGACCCAACTCAATGGCACCTACCAAGAACATATGATTGGATCAGGGTCCATGCTATCACCTTATGACCTCATCTTAACTTTTTACATCAGCAAAGACCCTATTTCCAAACCAGGTCACACTCTGAGGTTCTGGTGGATGTGAATTTTGGGGGACACTATTCAAGCCAGCATACCTGAGCATGGGAAAAACCCAGAATACCTAGGAATTTACATCCCTCGAATTCCTTTGTGGGGAGGGAGCTATAAGCACTCCACCTCCTTGCCTAGGACTGGCTACATAATTTACTGGCCCAGTATAGAATGAAACTATAGGGGACCTTGTTTAAAAAAAGTATTAAGAATTGCATAGCTGGGCACAGTAGTACCCGCCTATAATCCCAGCTACTTGGGAAGTTGTGGTGGGAGAATTGCAAGTTTGGGACCAGCCCAAAGCAGCTTAGCAAGACCTTGTGCCAAACAAAACAAAACAAAAAATAGCAAAATAACTGACGACCACACAAGAATTTAAACAGGATGAGAGCAGAACATTAAACCAAGTATGGGCCCTTCTGGGTGTGGATTCTGTTTAGATACACAGTCCCGTGAAGACCCTACCCTTGACTCTGATCAGGATGACTCCTAGGGGACACTTGCATTGTCTCTACTGTTCCCTGCGGGATCAAGGTAAAGTTACTCTCTGTAGATAGTGCACCTCCCTCACTTTACAATCCCACCTACTTTTACCTCTGTTGATTTTCACTTCCTAATCAATCTCTTTCACCCCACTCCTCATCTCGGGTCTACTTCTGGGGAGATGTATGGTGAGAACAGCTCTTCCCTCACTTGTGCTACTGAAAAGAAAGGCCTCAGATTCCTGGCCTCAGTGTGGGAGAAGGCCAGGGTCTCTTGTATTCCTTTTGTCCATCTAAAGATAACTTCCAAAATAAATTCTAAAGACACAGATGGAGACTTTTGGGGCAATGGAGTAGATATACTCTACCTGTTCCCCAGGCTAAGCATGATTGAAAACACTGGACATTATTCATAAAACAACCATAAGCTGTAGAGGAGAAGGCAGACTGACTAGGGACTTTGGGGCCCAAGGAATGACAAGGTGGTGAGTTCCCTAGATTTTTTTTTTCCCTCACATAGCCTAGGGTTGGAGCAGAAGAAGCTGGAAACCTGGAAATGCCAATGGTGCAGGTGAAACCAAACCAAAGCCTCCACAAAGCCTGCTTTTTCTAGCCAAAGGAGCAGGAAAGACAATAATTGCTTTACTCCAGCTAAATGCCACAGAAAAATCCTTGGCTCTGTGACTATCTGTGCCAACAAAGGTTGAGTGAGAGCCTAAACTTCTACCCTCAGCAGGCTGTAAAGAGGTGTCTGAATCCCCCTATCCAGGTGGTTCAGGTAAGGCCTAGCGGGGAGTCGGGATGTTCATGATCACCGAGTGATAAAGTGGCAATCAGTGGAGGCCCTGAAAGGAGTGGGGATGGGGAGCTCCTGTCCCTGTCAGATAGGGAGGTGCAGTCTCTGGGGAGCAGGAACCCCACTGCACAGAGCCATAATGGGGACCCCATTATCCTGAGTGTCAAAGGCCATGTGGGGAACCTGGGCTTCTTCCTTCACCTGGTAGTATTGAGGTGGCAACTTCCCTTCTACCAGAACAGTGTCAAAAGGAGGCAACTAAAACAAAACTGAAATAAAATCCAGGGTCTTATATGGAAATTCCTACTATGTATGGGATTCAATAAATAATTGCTGGGTGTCATGGCACATGACTGTAATCCCATTGACTCTGGAGGTGGAGGCAAAAGGATCAAGAATTCGAGGCCAGAGGAAGCCTGAGCAACCTAGCAGACTATCTCAAAATAAAAATAAAGGGGCTAGGGTGTACATCATTGATGCAGCACTAACCTAGCATGCACGAGGCCCTGCATTCAATCCTGAGTACTGAAAAAAGAAATCATTCATCATGTCAAGAACCAGAAAGAACTCAAACTGAATTTTTAAAAAATGAGTAAATTCCAATGCTAAGATGACAGACATGAGGGTTATCTGACAAAGGTTTTAATGCAACTATGATAAAAATACTTCAATAAACAATTATGAATATAGTTGTTAAAACAAATGGAAGAAATTGAGGTTTTCAGCAAAGAAATAAAAGTACAAAGATTCAAATAGAAATTTTAGAACTGAAAAGTATAATAATAGCCAAAAATGCAATAGATAAGCTCAATAGCAAAGTGGATGACACAAAGGAAAGAATATGAGAGCTTGGAGGTATAACCATACAAATTACGCAATGGAATTAGACTTTAAAATCTACTATTTATTAGATCTAATATTTGTTAATGTAAGAAGGATGTGGCAATCCACTCCTGAAGCAATCCTGAAATAATCAGCCATTGAAAACCCTATGAATAGCACAGGAGCACTGACATGGTGCCAGGCATGGCACAGTGCCAGGGAGTGTTTCATTCTGTTGTACATAGGGTTCCTACGAATCAGACCAAGAGTCGGACTCGACAGCACCTACTAACAACCAATATTTGTTACTCTGTGACAAAAGATCTAATATTTATCTCATCAGAGTCTCAGAAGGAGTGCAGCAAGAAGGTAGGACTAAAAAAATTATTGGAAGATATGATAATTGAAACACTCCCCAAATTTGGGAAGAAACACAAACCTACAGAATGAAGAAACTGAGAAAATCTCACAGAGAATTAATGCAAAGAAATCCATACTGAAACACATTATAGTAGTGCCTTGGCATTTGACCACAATGGGCTCCGGAAAGCCCATCAGTAGCTGATCAGTTTGAGTGCCAACCATTTTTTCCCCAGAAGAAATATGTAAATGTATTCACTGGTTCCAAAACCATATTGAATGGCTAAGCTGTGCTGCAGTCTCTGAGGTCCCGAGTTCAATTCCCAGCACCACAAAAATGGGAGAAGGGCCTGGCAACCCACTCCCAAGGCAATCCCGAAGCACTCAGCCATTGAAAACCCTATGAGGGTTGCTATGAGTCGGATACCGACTCAACGGCACCTAACAACAACAACAATTCAGACACACATATGCCACTCACATACTTAGCAATAAGTTCTTTTTTAAGTTCAATTGTTCTTATGGTTTTCCTCTTTCCTTCATTTTTAGCACTAGAAAGTTTCTTGAGTGTGATGATGATTGTATGGTATATGTAAGTTGTCTTTAGGTGTTGCAGAGTCAGGTCTGACTCATAGTGACCCTTTGCACAAAAGAATGAAACACTCCCTGACTCTGTGCCATACCTGGCACTGTGTGAGTGCTTCTCTGCTATTCATAATGTTTTTAATGGCGGATTATTTCAGAAATGTGTTGGAGGGTCCTTCTCCCAAGCCTACAGCATCCAGTGTTCCCAAGCGGTCTCCCATCCAAGTAGTAAGCAGGCCCGACTCTGCTTAGCTTCCCAGATCTGACGAGATAAGATGCCAGGGTGGTACAGTTGCAGACATTTGTAGGTATGTTGTTATTGTTGTTAGGTGCTGTTGAGTTGGGTCCAACTCATGGCAACCCTATGTACAACAGAATGAAACACTCCCTGATTCTTTGCCAGGCATATGATCTTATTTATGTTTAAAACCTTTGTTGCCCACACTGTGTCAATTCACCTAGGTGAGGGTTTTCCTTTGTTTTTCTGTTGACCTGCCACTCTCCCAACCATGATATCCTTCTTGAGGGATTGGTCTTTCCTGACATCTCCAAAATATGTACATCTCAGTCTAGCCATTTTTGCATCCAAGGAGCACTCTGGTTGCATTTCTTCTAGGACAGATCTGTTGGTTCTTCTGGCAGTCAATGGTATATTCAATATTCATCTCCAGCACCGTAATGCAAAAGCATCAATTCTTCTCCTGTCTTCCTTATTCAATGCCCAGCTTTCACAATCATATGATACAATTGAAAATACCATGGCATGAATCAGGCACACTTTTGTCTTCAATATGACATCTTTACTTTTCAATATTTTAAAGAGGTGTTTTGTCATAGCTTTTCCCAATGCAATGCATTTTTTATTTCTTAACTGCTGCTTCCACCAGTGTTGATTATAGAACCAAGTAAAGCAAAATCTTGGACAACCTCAATCTTTTCTCCATTTATCATGAAGTTGCTTACTAACCTAGTTGTAAGGGTTTTTATTTTGTTGATGTTGAGGCGCAATCCATAGTGAAGGCTGTGTTCTTTGATCTTCATCAGTGAATGTTTCAAATCCTCCTCACTTTCAGCAAGCAGAATTGTGTCATCTGTACAAATTGTTAATGAGTCTTCCTCCAATCATGATGCTGCTTTTTTCATATAAAGTCCAGTTTCTTGGATTATTTGCTCAGCATAGAAATTGAAGAGTTTGTTGAAACATCTCTATTGGATTTCCATCAACTCCAGGAGCCTTCTGTTTCTCCAGTTCCTTCAAGGCAGCATCCACTTCATCCCTCAATACCATTGGCTCTTGATGATATGCAACCTCTTGAGATGGTTGGTCATCCACCAGTTCTTTTGGTATAGTGACTCCATGTATTCTTTTCATGTTCTTTTTAAATATATTTTATAAACTTTATTAATATTCTTTTTTAGTATTTAACTTATTTATTTAGTCATATATCATTTTAATTGCCTATGATCTAATACAAAGTAATGTTCAATCTTTTTTTTGTCATAAACCATCGAGTTTGTGTTAATTTGCTACAGTAACAATAGAAAATAAACATAGTACTCTTGTCTTCTTGGTAAATTTTC
The DNA here is from genome assembly GCA_007922755.1 of Pedetes capensis. Classification (NCBI taxonomy): domain Eukaryota; kingdom Metazoa; phylum Chordata; class Mammalia; order Rodentia; family Pedetidae; genus Pedetes; species Pedetes capensis. The sequence goes on from VMDO01036720.1 coordinate 6,861, forward strand.
ACTTGCTAAAGTTTCATGTTATTCCTAATAAATTGTCATTGTTTTATTATGGTGGTAGTTTGTCTAATCCTTATGCTTTTATTGATTTTAGCACACCGACTAGGACCTTTGAAATTGAATCAAAGTAATTATCATTGATTTCCACGGCTCAGTCTTAATTATAAGGAAATATTATCAACATTCTTATTTAAAATGATGTTTTGGTATATATATTCTTCATCAAGTTCAGAAAGCTCCTTTATTGTCCTAGATTTCTAAAGTGTCTTTTTGCTTCATTTTAATCATAAATGGTTCTTGAATTTTATTATCTTTGGAGATGACCATATGATTTATTTCTTTTTAGTCAGTTAAATAATATTTTATTGGAAGATTTTAATGTACAACTTAATGGCTATCATTGTGACATGTATTTCATTGTGACAATTCCATATATGCATTTCTTTGTACATTGCTCACATAACTTCCCCATTACTCTCCCATCCCCCCCAATGATCTCCTTTCTACTTGTATGTCCAATTGTGGAAATATTTATCTATATACATGCATTCTGATTTTGATTTGAACCTAAATTTTTTCTATAGTGATCAATCTTTTACATTCTCAGCAGTGTTACATGAGTGATCTAGTCCATATGCATTATTGCCATACTTTGGCATTATTGGTATTATTATTATTATTTCCCATACTAATAAAGTTGAGCTGTTTACACTGAGGTTTGACCTCTTCCCCCTTCCCTCTTCTCATTGGCTCTCCTCCCCCTCCCATCATCTCCCATCATTGCTTCCTTCCTTTGGTAGGTTCCTCCTTCCTTCTTTCCACTCCTTAAACTGTCCCTTCTACACTAAATTTACATGAGCTTTTTATTATGTTCCAATTTATTTATAGGATTTTTTCCTTCTTTTAAATTTGGTTCAGCTCCCACATGTAAGTGAAAATATATGGTATTTTTCTTTTTGGGCTTGTGTTCATTCACTTAAGGTAATTTTCTCCAATTCCATCCATTTTGCTGCAAATGACATTATTTCATTTTTTTAATTGCTGAGTAGTATTCCATTGTGTATATGTACATAATTGTTTTATCCATTCTTTTGTTGACAGGCACTTTGGTTGATTCCATATCCTTGCTATTGTGAAAAGTGTTGCATTGAACATGGAGATGCAGGTGTCTCTGTGGTAGGACTCATCTCCCTTTGGGTATATTTGGTATATCTGGGTCATATGGTAGATCCATTTTTAGTTTTCTAAGGTACCTCCATATTGATTTCCAGAGTGGTTGAACCAATTTACAACTCCACCAGCAGTGTAAAAGGGTTCCCTTTTCTCCACAGCCTTACCAGCATTTGTTGTTATTTGTTTTATTGATCTTGGCCATCTTACTGGAGTAAGGTGGAATTTCAGAGTTGTTTTGATTTGTATTTCCCTAATGGCTAGGGATATTGAGCATTTTTTCATGTGTTTCATGGCCTTGCAAGCTTCTTCATTTGAAAACTGTCATCTCTATTGGTATTCCATCAATTCCTGGAGTCTTGCCAATTCCTTCAAGTCAGCTTCCACTTCATCCTTTGATACCATTCATTCCTGATGATATGCAGCCTCTTGAAATGGTTGGTCATCCACAATTCTTTTGGTATAATGACTCCATGTATTCTTTTGATGTGTCCTGCATCATTTAATATTTTCCCTGTAGAATCATTCACTATTGCCACGTGAAGCTTGAATTTTTTCTTCAATTCCTTAAGCTTGGGAAAAACAGAGTGTGTTCTTCCCTTTTGGTTTTCTGTCTCCAGCTCTTTGTACATGTCATTATAAATTTTTTTTTTTGTCTTCTCGAGGTGCCCTTTGAAATTTCTGTTTAATTCCTTAACTTCATCCTGTCTTCCTTTTACTTTAGCTGCTCAACGTTCAAGGGCAAGTTTCAGAGTCTCTTTTGATATGTAATTTGGTCTTTCCTTTTTGTCCTGTTTTTTTAATAACCTTTTGCTTTCCTCATACATATGTAAAACAACAACAACAACAACAACAACAAAAACCCAGGAGATTGTAAACACAGCATCAGGACAGATGTTTACTGCTTAAGATTGATGCTTTCCCCTTTGTTTCACCTGGAATTGATATAGGTAAGTGTGGTGTTTCATATAGGTTTTAGCAGAGTGGTCAGTGCTGAGCAAGTGATCGAGCACCAAACCAGAATTCTCTTGAAAATATTGGTCAAGGACCAAAATGTTTGAGCACAGAACAGTTTGAACACCAAGATACCACTATATACTTAAACATTTGAAAACAAAAGAGAAAGGAAAAAAAAAAAGTCTAGAAAGTAACCAGAGAGAAGCAACGCCTTATGTATGGGAGAATGCAGTATTAATTACAAGAAATTTCTTGTCAGAAACCATGGAGGCCAGAAGGATGTGGCATAAAATTTTTCAAGTGCTGAAAGAATCATTTTACTTTGTTGTTGTTGTTAGGTGCTGTCGAGTTGGGTCTAACTCATACTGATTTTTATAGGGTTTTCGATGGCTGATTGTTTTGGGAGTGGGCTGCCACATCCTTCTTCCATTTTTGCAGTGCAGGGGTCAAACCCAGTTTCTCAGAGAGTGCAGAGCAGCACTGTACCAATTGAGGTAAACTTTCATTATATCTTAGAATCAGAATACTTTATCTAGTATAAATGGCCTTTAAAAATGAAGAAGAACCAAGGCATCTTCAGATAAATGGAAACCAATGAATTTATCACCAGCAGATTTATCCTAAAATAACAACTAAAGGAAATTCTCTCAACATAAAGGAAATGATAAAAGAAGGAACTTTAGAAAACCAGGAAAAAAGAACTCAGGAAGCAAAAATTTAATTTAATTCATTTTTCCAAATTATGTTTGGTGATGGAAACAAAAATTGAACACTTTCTGATTATGTTCTAAAAATATGTAAAGAGCACACCCCTTTAAACCCAGCACACAGGAGACTGAGATAGAAGGATCATGAGTTTGAGGCCAGCCCTGAGCTACATAGCAAGTTCTAGGCCAGCCTTAGCTACATAGTAAGACCCTGTCTCAAAAAATAAGCAAACAGCCGGGGGAAGTGGTACATGCCTATAATCCCAGTGACTCGGGAGGCGGAGGCAGGAGGATCGCAAGTTCGAGACCAGAGGCAGTCTGCATGACTTAGCAAGACCCTGTCTCCAAAACAACAACAAAATGGGCTGAGGGTACAACTCAGTGGTACAGCACTTGCAAAGCATGCAAGCTCAAGGCCCTGGGTTCAAACTTCAGTACTGAAAAAAAAAAAAAAAGAAAACAAAGAAATGTGTAGAGGAAATAATTCAGATAATAATGATATAATTGTCTTAAATATTTAATATAGTAAATTAAAAAGTTATACAAAGATGTACAGTAAGATAAAAGTATAGGTAAAACAAACTTCTAAAAAATGGTCAAGTAACCTAGTTGTTGTTGTTGTTAGATGCCATTAAGTTGTGTCTGACTCATTACAACCCTCACAGTGTTTTCAATGGCTGATTGTTTTGGGACTGCCTTGGGAGTGGATTGCCACATCCTTCTCCAATTTTTGCAGTGCTGGGAATCAAACCTGGGACCTCAGAGACTGCAAAGCAGTGCTCTACCAACTGAGCTAAATCCCAGCCCCAAGTAACCCAGTAGAAGTCAGGAAAAAATAAAAATTAATAAAGCAAATTGTTGGGGTTCAGCTCAGGCCTGGAAGAGTCTTGCCCTGACACCAAGTGGGTATTGGGGACCCACTGGACCAGGTTGGTGTAATGGCTGGAGGTGCCAAAGAAGGACCTCAGGAGACCTTCTGTGGGAAACAGGAAAGGGAAGTTTATTGGGTTACTCCCCAAGTGGGGTGCAACCAGCAAGTAGCCCCTGTCAAGTCCTCAAGTGCTAGCTCTAAGCCTGCAGCATAGAATGCTGCAGCCTCACTGGTGATACAGCTCAGCCTTAAAGGCACAGCTACAAGCAGTTGGTGTTCTGCTGGGCTGGAGATCTGGTGGTCTTGACTCTCGAAGCTCACCTTCTCTGCCTCCCTCCTTCCCAAGGATGGGAGGAACTGGGGGGCTCTTTGTGGCTTGCTTGTAGCCTTCGGCACTTTGGGGCCCCTGGTCTTGATGCGTGGGCTTGCTTGGAGATCTTCCACTGGATTGGGGAGTGCTGGATCAAGGTGGTGGGGTCTGGACAGCAGTTAAGGGATGGTGAGAGATGAAGGGTGAAGGGGGTCTGGGAACCCTGCTTATATAGGGTCCCAGAAGGGGGTGTGTACTGGGGTTAGCCAATCAGGGCACATTCCTGACAGGTACAGCAGGTGAACTGTCATACCTGCCAGGTAGGAGCAGTTATTTAACTGAGATGCTAGGAGTAGCCAATCAAAATTGAGGTGGTTGAAGTTGGTCAGGCTGGTCAGGGGCCATCTTTACTCACTCAATGGGAGGGGTAGGAGTGAGTGAGTGAAATGTGGCCCTGGGGTCAACTAAAAGTCAGTCCCTCATGCTAGTATGAGGGACCCGAGTTATGGGGTGCATTTAAAAAATCTCCAACAACAAATAGCTGGTTGCATAATTTTAAAGCTTCCCAAAGTGGCCAAACTCACACAGATCATGGCAGTTTGATTCTGGATCAATTATACCATACTGGGGCCCCAGTAGACCTGGGGAGGACTTCCTGTGCAGTGATAAACTTCTGAGCTGTGACAAGTTTCTAGGCCAAGTTCACCTCCCTATGCCTCCTTGAGGGAGCACTAGCTTCACATTGTTCTGGTCCTGAGGTGTCAGGTTTGGGGTTGCACTGTAAATGTCAATCTTACCTCTTAGGTGCTGATGGCTTTCTTGTACAGTAACCTGATATTTCACGTTTGTAGAAAGAACGGAACTTGAGCTCTATTTTGAGGACTGCCCCCTTTCCTGGGAATATGCACACTTTAAATAGCCACCATGAGTTTGATTTTGTGTCTTTGAGTTTCATGGGCTTTTTCTATGGCAATATTCTGCATAAACTCAAATATATAGCAATCTACAAATCTATGTATTTTATTCACTATAGTAATACACTTTTTGATCCTTATCAACCAATTTCCCTTCTGAAATATGTCTAGGAAAGGAGGGAATGGGAATTGGATTTCTTTAAGAAAGTTTTATTGGTAAGTCATGTTGGGTCTGACAATATTTGGACACATTTGTTCTCGTATTCTACATTCTGATCTCCAAAAACACTTGGACAGAACTGGGCTTCTTGAGTACCTGTTATGTCCTTCCTTTGGAGATAGTGTGCAGGCACTAGAGAAGAGTGTCATCAAGTCCGCTTTCAATTCAATGATAACTAACAAGATTATTAATGTAAACACTTTTGGTATCATCTGGAAGACTCCAATACAGATGGTGGCCATTGAGTGCAGTACCGTTTGGTGTCATGTAAGTTTAATTGAATAACTGCAGTCTCAGGAAGAACGAACAAAGAAGGACATAAAATGTAAACAGAGCACTCTTCCAAACTAAAGACCAAATAGAGCCATGGCTTACAGAAAATTTCATAATACCTTAAAGGGAAAAATGATGGGAGATTGAGTCATGACAGGAACACAAATATGGTAGAGGCAGTTTTCTATAAAATTATATTTATTGTTTTGGTGCTAGGATTTAGTTCATTTGGTAGAGTGATTGCCCTGTGTGCTCTGAGGCCCTGGGTTTGATTCCCAGCACCACAAAAATGAGAGAAGGATCTGGCAGCTCACTCCTGAAAAAAATCCCCAAACAATCAACCATCGAAAACCTTATGAATAGCAGAGAAGCACTGACATAGTGCCATGCATGGCACAATGTTGAGGAGTATTTTGCTCTGTTGTACATCGGGTCACTGTAAGTTGGACCCAACTTAATGGCACCTAACAACAAAAACAAAAATGTTTATTGTTTACAATAAAATTACAAACTGAATAGCAACTGATATTATCCATCACTTTGAATTACTAATGTAAATCATTAATGAATGGAAGTAATTAAAATTTAACAATAGATTAAAAACATTTTTTGCTTGTATCAAAAAAGTCAAATTATTTGCATAAGGAAATATCTAGGTTTAGGATTACATGTTCAAGTTAAATTTTGATTAAAATAACCAAAAAGCAATACTGGAGGGCTATGAGAATGCTTTTTCTGTAAGCACTGTGCTATCATAGAATAATTTTTAAAGTGGAAAGTTTTTCAGAGATTTAGTAGAGAGGAAATTGAAACCCCCAAGAGATTAAAGGACTTTTCCAAGGTCAGAAAACTAATCCACAGAAGGGCTGTGACTAACACCAAGTCTCCCCGTGTCCAGACCAGGCCCTCTTCCAAGGCACGGCTGTTTAGAGCAGTGATCCAGGAAGGTGGATTATCTAGCCCCAGATGATTAGATGGTAATATCTTCTCTAAACAGAGGCGGGGAGCTTTACTTTTCCTTTTGTAGGCCACTGACTCATGGGATATATTAACCATAGCCCAGAGACAAGTGAAAAACAAGAAAAGAAATTTAGAGGCAAGATTGAACGCCAGCGTCCACTCCACCCCCAGCAATCCCACCAAGGCCATGTTACTGAATACTCTACTTCCATTAAATTTGAATAAGTTCAGAAGATGATAGAAGATACACTAACAGTCTATTCTTAACATTTCTAAACAGATGCCATAGATTGCATGCATTAGAAAATGGGCTACCCAATGGTTCTCAGTGGGAAATTTCTTTTTTACTTTTTTAAAAAAAGATTCTCTTCTCTGGGTGCATTATCACTGAAGGAGGACGGATAAACTCTGAAATGTAAGTTCATATTTTTGTAACTTTGAGTAGATAGTGAAATGACGGCATTATTGTAATTATTGGTTTTTAAGATTTGAACTTGTGCTATTTTTAGATGAAATCCACTGAAACATTGTAATATAACTTACATTTTATTAGTTCTAGCCATGTACCAAACAATGCAGGAGTGTTCCCAAGTAACTTCTAGGAGTATGTAGGGGTACCTTTCATGTTCTTGCAAATATATCAGTTAGTTACCAAATGGGGTTGGCCTTTTCTAAAGTTTAATTTCTTCTGTCCTGTCCACTGGTCTGCCCTATCACCTCCATTTCCCAACTGTTGTTAGGCCCATGCCTACCCTGCTTCCTGCCGACCATGGTGCTGTCTCTCTGAGACCCCCACACCTCCTATGTTAGCCAGATCCCCACATTTGCAGCCTCCTTCAAAATACCTGCATGGCCCTAGACTCTCAGGATTCTGTTCTGAGAACAAAGAGTACCATAAAGGACCTGTAGCCTACTTAAAATGATGCCTCATAAACACTGTAATAGCACCCCTAGGGCTATTAGTCCCTAACTGAAGCATCTTGGTTGAGAATACACTTTCTATATGTTTTAGGGTCAGAGTTTCTGCACCTGGCGCCCTTGACCTTCCATAATTCTAAGGATAAAATTAGGGAAGTCCATCAATTTGGATGGGAAAAAAATGACATCTTTGTTTTCATTTTCAAACTGAAAAATGGCATTTCCTTCCACTATGACAGTAGGCATCAAACCACAGTGGGAGGTTAGTGACTGTCAAAGCAGGAATCTTAGGGGTTCTCGCTGACATTACACTTGTCATAGATCCTACCAGATATTATCTAGATTCATTCTTACTTCTGAATTCCAATGATTATTAGACTTTATACTAGATCTTATTATCTCAAGTGTTAATAAAGAAGCATATATATATATATATATATATATATATATATATATAAAATTTGTATTTTAATATAATTGGTTTCCTTTGCAAGCCTATGTATTTCATTTTGTTAATTTTAAAACACTTTGTTTTTTCCTGAGGAGGGATTCATAGGCTTCCTAGACTGCCAAATGGGTCAATGGCACAAAATTTTAAAAAATCTGTGCCCTAAAGGGTTAATTACTATGAAGATATTAGAAGTTCTTTTTTGCTCTTGTAATCAGAGGTGTTCAATTTATGAGTTCTGTAGTTGCATAAATGGGGCACAAGAATCAGAAGACCCAGGAGTACAATGCTTGG
>VMDO01036721.1:0-14902 GCA_007922755.1 Pedetes capensis
AAAAACAAATGAAATTTATACAAATGTAATTAGTTAAGTTATAATAATGTCATACTGAATTAGAGTGAAGCCTAAATCTAATGACTGGTGTTATGAGAAGGCTATAATATGAAACAGACAAGACCAAATGAAGATGAAGGCAAAGATTACAGTGATGTGTCCACAAGCCAAGTATTTCCAGCAACTGCCAGAGACTAGAAGCAGCAAAGAAAGAATCTTTTGTGGAGCCTTTGGAGAGAGCATGACTCTACTAAAATCATTTTGTCAGACTTCTATCCTCCAGAACTATGAAAGAACACATTTCTATTGTTTTAAACCACATAGTTTGTTCTAATTTGTTAGAGTAGCCCTATGAAACTAACATTGTGTTTTAAAAATTAATAATAATTTGCAAATGGAACGTATAATCTCATGGTTTTCAATATTTTCCTTTATACCACAGAGCTCACCCCTCCCAGTTGGTTGGTACTTCCTGATATTTTCTATGAACATATGTAGAAACAGTCTTTTAAAAATAAATCAAAATCATCTCATATAAGTTTTTCAGTTTGCTTATTAAAGTAATTACATGGATTTTTTGAGGTCAAACTAGTTTATATAATTTTTAAAACTTTATAAACATTTTTGTGGTACTGAGAATTGAATCCAAGGCCTTGCATATCTGCATGGATATTTACTTACCCATTTATAGAGATCAACACCTCCCTTTTAACAGGCTATATAATATTCCATTGCAGTCATCATCTCAAAACCTTATAAGGGTCACTATGAATCAGACATGACTCAAGGGCACCTAACAACAACTAACATTTAATACATATTTATTATCTGCTATGGGCTAGGCATGGAATCCCTGTTTTCAAGGTATGGAAGAGACAATAAAAAGGAAGCTATAGTGCAGTGTGACAAATGTTTCAATAGGAACAAGCACATAGGACTATGGGGGAAGATGGGCAGAGTATTTCAGGCACAGGTAACAGAATATGCAAATGATAGGAAATAAGAAATAATAATTCTTTGGGACAAACAGACAACATCTCATTGTTCTTGAAATGGAACCCAAGGACATATAGAAAAATACTATATAGTAAAAGATAGAGAAGACTTGGATGGGAAACTTAGATGGGAAGGGGGGGAGGGGGAAACATAGAGGAGGGTAAGGGGTAACCTATATGAATAATGCTTATCAAATTGCATATATGAAAATTGTCACAATGAAAAGCATGTCAAAATGAATCACATTATGATGTACATTAAAATTTTCTAATAAAAAAATCTCATTGTTCTTATAAATTATTGCAAAGAAAGAATGCCCTATACAAGAGATCTGGAAGCTTAAACCTAGTCATTTTTCCTAGATTTAAATAGACTCATTCTTTAGAATGATATGTGAAATTATTTAATGATCAGTTAGCTCAGCAAAATGCACTATGTGCCCCAAGTGCTTTATAAGTTTAAACAAGTATGACTTACTCTACTGATGTTTTAAAAGATGCACACTTCATTATCTTATGAGTCCTAGCCATTGGTACATGAATTCTAATGAATCATAGCTTAGATTTCTAGGAAGATTTTTCAAAGATGCAGTGCCTAGGTGGAGCTCAAAGTACTACCCTAGCAAAAGAAGCCAAAGTGCATAGTGAAAGCCATCTTAACAGTGTCGAATAATTCTGAACACAGAATTCTTAAACTCAATCCAAATGAGCCCCATAGAAGGATGATTTATTACCAAAGGACAGATGGAAATGATTAGCCTTAATGAAGCACTTCATAGGTTACGCAAATTGAATTTGATTCACCACTGATCTTAGACTCAAAAGTCCCAATGACGTCTTAGCTAATCAACTTTAATCACAGATGTGCCTAATGGGCCTTTTGTCTGAGGCCTTGATATACTGCCTGGCTTTATTATTAGGCAATGCAGTGGGAGAAACCTGCCTACCCTTTGCATGGAGTGGGACAGACTAGGTGCCAAGTGTCTTCCCTTCAAGAACGCCTGAAACTTTCCCTCCACCTCTTCTCTCAGCTCCAGTTTTTAGAGTGGGTGGGGGAGGGAAACAGGTATAAGTCCTTACCTTGGATAATAAAAAGGACCCAGTTATAGCCTAACAACAACAACATCAACAAAAATAGAATGGTTACCCTCATCAGTTCCAGAATCTAAAAGTTAATATGTGGTCAAGGTGTTAATACAAAGAAAATGTTCAACTCTTCATTCCATAGACCTGTGGAGTAGGATTGATAGTTTAGTCTGGCCTATCTGCACTTCTGTATGGAAAAGGAAAAGATGAACAAGAAAATCCTTTCCTTTTCAGATATTTTAGCTCACTTGAGTTTTAAGCCTGAAATAAATATATAGTGGAAATAGGAGTTGTATTGTTCAGGATAAATTATCACTGAATTATTTTCTAGTGGCTGAAACCTCAATGCACTAAGGTGCATGCATGAGTCCTCACTAAATGCTATCTGCTGGCCACATGGCTGGCTCTCGGGAAGCATGGCAATTGGTCCTGCCTGGACCAGCATTTCATCCCATGACAAAAGCAGCACAGAGAAACTTCCTGAGCTAGTGAAGTCTCGCCTTGTACTGATAATCTCAGTTCTACTGTTGGAATATTTTCCAGTTAGCAGATTCTGCTTTCTGGCTTTATTGTTGAATCAGCCAATAATGACTAATTTTATGTCTCCTTTGAATACTGCCATTCAAATTTTAGGGGAGAGCAAATGGGAGTTTCAGTCGAAGCAGTCACATTTCACAGTCTCTCAGACAGTTTGTCGGGAGGAACTCAAGTGAATCACAACTCATCCACCCACTTCACTTAGAGCAAAGCAGCCAAGGGAATCTGGCCCAAGGAGAGGCACTGGCCAGCACATGCCAAAGTCCTCTGCCCCGCACTGCGCCAATAATCCTGGCCGTAGCTGTGTCTCTGAGGTGTGTCTAAGGCCCTGTGTTGTCTGAACTAACATATATTTTTAAAGAATGTTGGTGTCTAATGCATATCTGGCAAGCCTTTATTTGGCGTGGTTAGCAAATTAAAGAAAATCAGTGCCCATCTAGTATTGTCATCCTTTCAGAAAATAACATTTTAAAACAACAACAAAAGCAGGATACTCATAACTAAGAATTTGACTTTAAATGGAAGCATAAAATTAGTATATAAAAACTCACTCCATAGTCCTCCCTTATTTTGCTTCAAATTGGTGGACACACTCTCAAGCACAGTGCTCTAGAGGAAGAGCAAATGTTTTCCTCTTGCATCAAGAAAGACAAATAAGGAAGTTTTAAAAAGAATTAAAAAGTGATTTTTTATGCCAGTCTGCCTGCATCCTTCTGCAGGAAATCTCTCAGGCATAATCCAAGGACTTTCTATGTCCTATAACCCACTCAGAATCTACTGGAACCTTTCTGAAGTTCTGGGACACTGAGTTTTTCATGTATCTTATTTATGCTACTCAAAATTTGGATATAAATTTTGGGAGAAAACCTCTATGTACAAGCCAATATATAAAAGTAAAAGAACTCATACTTTTAAAAAATGTATAAACTATAATAAAATACCAATATTTTCTCTGATGTTGTGCATTCCTGCCTTTCCTCCTTCATGTGCTGGGAACTGTGGGGATAAGGGGGCAGGAGAGGAAACATAAGCTCTCTCAGTGTTAGACCTTTGGACAAGCTATTAAACCTCTCTGTGACTCTCTTACCTGTAATGTGAAGATATGAATCCTCACCTCAAACCACCATTGCAAAAGTCAGATACAACATGTAGAAATACCTTGCAAACTGAAATTACCTACACTTGTGGAGCACCATTGTTACTTCTTTTTAATACAGAGAAGTGATCATAAAAAACAGTATTGACTTAATTCAAAAAAAAAAGCCCAGAGTAATAATGATAATGATGGTGAGGATAATGGCAAAAGGCAAAAAGAAAAGAAAAATTAGAACGGGGCACCATGGCACACACCTATAATCCCAGTGACTCAAGGGGCTAAGGCAGGAGGATCAAAAATTTGAGGTCAGAGGCAGTGTGTGCAATTTAGTGAGACCCTGTCAGAAAATAATACAATAAAATAAAATAAATAGGGCTGAGGGGGCAACTCAGTGGCAGAGCAATCCTGAGCATGCATGAGGCCCTGGGTTTAATCCCTCAGAACTGATAGATAGATAGATAGATAGATAGATAGATAGATAGATAGATAGATAGATGCATAGATAGATACATAGATAGGAAATATAAGAAAAACATTTCTGTAGTGCTTTCTTTGTGCCAGGTATTACACCAAGCAATGTTCATGCTGCTCTTCATGTAATCTCCAAAATAACAATATGAAATCAATACTAATATTATCACTATTTAATAAATAAGGAAACTGAATTTTAGAGAATGGGATAGACTTGTCTATCTCACACTACTGTAAAGCAGAGCAGGAATTCAAGACCTGGTTCTGTCTGATTCCATAAACCCTAATGAGCAAGGCTTAGCAGAAAATGATAAAGCCACCAAAAATAACTTTTTTATGTTTTTAAAGCTAGGTATAGAGCAAGATTTAAAAAAATAAGTAGAGCTTGGCCTGAATCGTAGAGCAGATGGTATAACATTAACTGATGATAGAAATGAAATAGAAATACTCAACTATTTTTCTTTTTGTACTATATTGAGAACAATTGTCAAATTGGAAAAGGTAGAATGAGTACAGTTAGAGGAAAACCAAAAACTAAAATAGGATTATGATATTAGATGTTGTTGTTGTTGTAAGGTGCCATCAAGTCAGGTCTGACTCATAGTGACTCTCATAGGATTTTCAATAGCTGATTCTTTAGAAGGAGCCTCAAAAAAATCATATGGTCCAATTTTTTTGTTTATAGATAAAGAGCCAATGGGATTAAATGTCATGCCCAAAGTCAGAAGTCAATGGTAATGTGCAGTTAGGATTCTGGTCTCCTACTTCCTGGTTTAATATTCTTTCCACCAATTACATTTGAGGGATCAACAGATCTGTCCTAGAACAAGTTCAACCAGAGTGCTCCTTGGAAACAAGGATGGCTAGATTTCATTTTATGTAATTTGGACATGTAGTCAGGAGGGACCAATCCCTGGAGAAGGACTTCATGTTTGGAATTGTTGCAGGTCAATGAAAAAAAGAAAGATCCTTATCTACATGGATTGACACAGTGTTGGCAACAATGGGTTTAAACATAAAAAAGGTCATGTATATGGCACATTGTCAAGGAATGTTTCATTCTATTATACATAGGGTTGCTATGAGTTGAACCCAACTCAGTGGCACCTAACAACAACAATGCGTTTGAGGGATAATAATGAAGTTCTAGTCCCTGGGTTCCAATGAATAAAATTATATTGAATGAGTTTATGATAGTAATTTTTTAAATCATGGAAAATGAGAAACATGTTGAAAGGTAGGAGTTGTCTGTGATCCACATACCAATGAGAATGTTGTTGTTAGGTGCTGTCCAGTCTATCAGATTCATAGTGACTCATAGTGACCCTCATAGGGTTTTCAATGGCAGATTGTTTTCGGGACTGCCTTGGGAGTGGGTTGCCAAGTCCTTCTCCCATTTTTGCGGTGCTGGGAATCAAACTCGGAACCTCAGAGACTGCAGAGTGGCACTCTACCAACTGAGCTAAATCCCAGCCCCCCCCAATGAGAATAAGCCCTGTGAATTCAGGAAAAGGTACTGCTTTACCTGTTCTGCTTGCTTTGCACCAGAATATTCTTAATTTTCAGACAGTTCACAATTAATTTAGTGGTACAGCAATAACTAGAGAGTTCTTTAAATTTAAAATGCCATAAAAGTTAATTAAAAAGGGGTACGCATTTGCTAAAAAATAAGAATTGTATGCATCTCATTATATCATGCTATATTACCTGGCATGATTAAAAGAATCATTAACTACTTTTAAATAATTAATTTTAATAATTAATTTTAAAAAATAATATCACTTCAGTTACTTCCTATAGTTATAATAGTTAATGTAAGTTGAAAAACATTTTAATTCTGTAATAAATTATTTGGTTACAATATTTATTATTCTGTGTTCAGGGTACAAAGGAATAAATCGAGGATGCTACATCATCTTGGGCATACTACAGAGAGTTGCCCCTGTAAGAGGGTATCCAGTGCTACCATATTCCTTTTTGGTTTCCTGATAATCACAGTAAGACAGATTTTTCTCTAGGACCTACAGCTATTTGAAAAAAAAAATGATTCAGGGGAGTTGAACCTTTCTCCTATGCCACACCATCACCAAAACTCACTGGAATGCAGAAGGCTATAACTTTGTTTAACCTGCAGCTGTAGCACTGTGGCATCTGATCCCATCAGATCTCAGAAGCTGAGCGGGGTCAGACCTAGTTAGTGCTTGGATGGGAGGCCACCTGGGAAGACCAGGTGCCATAGGCTTGGGAGAAGGATCTGGCAACCCCCTCCCCAAAACAACCAGCTATTGAAAACCCTATGAATAGCAGAGAAGCACTAACAATAGTGTTTCACCTATTGTAGGGTCATTATGAGTTGGACACTGATTCAATGGCACCTAACAACAACAACATAACCTTGTATATAAAATTGTCTACATTCCAGCTGTTACTCTCTTAATAATATGATTTTTATTACTGACACGGTAGGTACTTTTAGGTCCAGTTTTGTATTTCAAATATCATCAATGGGAAGAGACACCCAGAAACAGAATAGCATAATCAATATAGGGCTCACTATTTTTCATTGTCAATAGCTTTTAGTAGATATATCGTATCTTTCTCAAGTGGCAACCAAGCATCCCTCTAGGTAGGCTTTACCCGTCTATGAAAAAGAAAAAATGATGATCCTCCTGCTTGTCAGTTCTGGACCCCTCATAGCTCCACCCACACCCACACCCCCATTCCTCTCCATAGTGAATTCTGGCACACTGGCCTCTATTTCAAATCAAACAATTGCAATGTTACAATAGTTTTTGCATAGTTATCCTCTATATTTGGCAAAAGGCTATCCATCTCTTTTAGTATTATGTGAAAACAGTCAACACATACCTAATCTTATTCAAATTACAAAGCATTTAGAATTCTGGAGTAATGCATAGTTCTCCCTTCAGAAGGAAGCAGTAATAACCTGTAGCAGTCATATTTTTCTGGGCTGTCCAGATTCTTTTTATTGATCATTTTCTACAGATGTCCTTCCGTGTGTCCTATGCTGCTCTTTTTTAAAGCCATCTGTCCTAACATATCATTTTCTTAGTTTTCAATGACTATTTGAAAAAACTTACCAAGTTTGACTCATGGATTTTTCTCAGCTATGGTTTTATCAACTAATTTCCATCAACTGATGTCAGGATATTTCTGCATAAAGTCATACAAACAACCCTATTTCCCCGACACCACACTCAAATGATGCTACTCAGACCTTAGGTCTTCAGCCACTACGTAAAGTGGCTGAAGAGATAGTTGTATTCATTTCAGGTTTGATATGATGGCATTAATCTGCATTTCAAAGGAAAGGTGGCACTGATAGTAAGCATCAAGTTTAATATAAACCTCTAATAAAATCCTATAACACATTAAATAGATTTGTGAGTTCTCAGGAAAGAATTTTATAACCATTTGGAAGTCAGTATGGGTTCATTAGAAACAAGGCTCACTAAATTAAGTATATTTTGCTATGGCTACTTTATTGACTAAGCAAAAATTAATTAAATTGACTTAATTGCTTAATTTTCAGGCATTAATTAGGCTAATTAAAATGCTGAAAAAGATGTATCTTAATATTAACAAGGCATTTTTACAGAGTCTCTTATAAGTGATATTGGTTTAGATAACAAAATATTTAAATGAATTCTTGCCACTTGAATGACTCTTCCCAAATAAGATTGATCCATGTCCAGTTTCTATTCTTGTCTAAGCTCCATTCCACATGTTTAATTAATAATAGCTCACATGTACTTACTCTGATCTAGGGATAAGAATTTTAGCACTTTACATACTAATTAATTTATTCCTCACAACACTCTATGAAGTAACTAATATTATATTCCCCATTATAAGGATGAGAAATTGAGGGTGAAAAAGGTTAGGGTACCCATTCAAAAGGCACAGGTAGTGAATATAGAGCCAGATATTCCCAGTCCACCTGATCCTAGAATCCAATTTCATTTACACCTGGCTGTCCTGACTTGTTACCACACACGTGGAGATCTAAAGGTCAGGCTTATTAAGCATATATGGCAGAAAACCAACAGAGCTGGCCAAGTTGTTAAATGACAGAACCATAACAAGAAGAAACTAATAAGATAAAATTCAACAGTGATAAAAAAAT
This sequence comes from Pedetes capensis, assembly GCA_007922755.1. Classification (NCBI taxonomy): domain Eukaryota; kingdom Metazoa; phylum Chordata; class Mammalia; order Rodentia; family Pedetidae; genus Pedetes; species Pedetes capensis. The sequence goes on from VMDO01036721.1 coordinate 8,333, forward strand.
GCTAAGCCTGCTTTTAGATTCAGCAAAGTCAACTTCACAGGTACAAGAATAATTCCTTCTGTAACAATTTATATAAAAACATTAAGCTACTTCAGTTGACCAAAAGCTCAATATGAGTCAGTAAGTTAGGTGTCTGTTAAAAAGTTTACACGGCATGTGTAGGAAGACCAAGGAAAACAGCCCTGTACTGTTCAAAGGCCAGACCATCTCTAGAGGACTGAATACCTCATTTTCAGGCCGACTTTGGCTACTTTGAATATGTTCACAGAAGCATAGCTAAGGTAGCAAAGAAATTTCATCATGGGCATTATGGTTAAATAAAATATACAATGTGTGATAACAAAAAGGTTGGGGATGAGAAAGGAAGAAAGTAGCTCTTATGATCCACACAAACAGAATTCAAGTATTTGTTGATTACAGTATAGTATTATAAAAGAAGTTATGGGCTGGGGATATAGTTCAGTGGTAGAGCACTTGCATAGCATATGTGTGGCCTTGGGTTCAATTTCCAGTGGGGGGGAGTGGGTATAAGACAGAGAGGTTATTGTGTGTAATTTTAAAGCTAAACCAGGATCAATGAGCCAAATTTACAGAAAGCCAAATTTTAGTACAATATTCAAGAGCAACTTGTTTGTTTTTAGGGGTATCTGAAATTTAAATCAATTATGTGATGAATAAAAGTTTTAATGTATTAGATACACAGCTGGAATACATACTACATAAATACTAGTTAAAATCCTACAGCAATGAAAATTTACATGGAAGGTAGCTTCAGTAAAAGTAGCAAACTAGTGACATTTAAACTGGATGATGAGTTCTTGGGAATTCTTTATACAATTACATCTTCATTTATACATAATTGAAAGTTTTACTCAATCAAAATTAATTCTTTGTCTCAGGGAGTAGCTAGGCCCCTGTTTTTAGCTGTATTCTCAAAAACTGGATATATACTTGACAGTTATTGCATAGTATACTAAATGTTGGACTTTAAGGATATTTCTAAGATTCAGACTCTGGATAGGAAGTCAGAAAACCTAGGTAAAAATCCCAGCAACTTGGGAGATGGAGGCAAGGGGATCACAGGTTCAAAGCCAGAAGCAGCCTACCTAACCTAGTGAGACCCCATTTCAAGATAAAAATTAAAAAATGAGCTGGGGTGCAGGCCAATGGTAGAACACTTGCAAAGCATGTATTTGGCCCTGGGTTCAACCTCCAAGTACTGAAAATGGAAAGGAAAGGAAAATAAAAGAAAGGAGAGGAGAAGAGGGGAAGGGAGGGGAGAGGGGAGGAAAAGGGAGAGGAGGAGGAGGAGGAGGGAGGGGAGGAGGAGGAAACCTATGTAAAATAATTCAGAGAAGATAATTCTATCCAGTCTCTTTCATTCCTGTCAGATTCTGCCTGCCTCTTTGTCATGTCTCCTACTTGCTCTTTTTGTGCTCTCTAGATCACCTGTCCCCTCCCTGGGGATCTGGAGGCTGTCAAGGTCAATTATTGTACAACAGAAACCTGCATGGTAAGCCCTGTAGCTAAGAAACCAATAGCTGTCAAACAGCTGTCAACTGACAACTTTCTCAAACATAAAACTTTCACATATAAAAATAGATCATTCTTTGAACACAGATTCAAAATATTTCACATTCCTATAGCTACTCCATGAAATCTACCATCAGTTAATCAGGAGAGGTCTCAAAATGGAGTACAGGTGCGGCCAAATATGAATATTTGAGATCTTCTTGAGGAAGCTGACTTGTAACAACCTAAATGTATAAGTAGATGAAAGTAGTTCATGGATATTTCAATTTCCTAGGCACATGGCCATTTTGAACTTCTGAGTCTTTATGTGGTTGGGTGGGGTCATGTAATTCGGGCCAATAAATTATGAGTAAAGCATTTAATTATCAAGCATTTAATTATCAATAAATCAAGACCCTCAAGATCTCTTTTTTCTCACTGGCATGGCCATGAGGCGTGTTCAAAGGGAAGATTTGCCCCCTGTACATGTCTCTAGGCAAGGACAATGGGTACAGCCCCTTCGAGAATCTATGATGACATGTGACTTGAGTGAAAATTAAGCTTTCATTGCTTTTGAACACATAGTATGGAGACATATGTCACTACATGTGATAGAATTGTTAAATATTTATCACAATTCCCTCCCCTTGAGTACAGGCATGGCTTCTGAATATGGTGGGAGAGCATTCCCATGATGTGACAAAGGAAATTTTGTGGATGTGATTAAGACTCCTAATCATATGGGTTTGGGTTAATACAAAGGATTATTACCCTAGGTAGCCTTCACTTAGTCAGGTGAGCCTTTAAAATAGATAAGTGGAAGCAGACAGACTTGCTCACCTAAAAGAAGCAGGTAGCCATATTATCAGTTGCATATAAAGAAGGGCAGTTTCTAGAAGCTGAGAGCAGTGCCCAGATGAAAACTAGCAAGAAAGTGAGGACTGTAGTCATACAGCTGCAAGGCAATGATCTCTGCCAGCAACTAGTGAGCTTGGATGTGAGCCCGGGGCCTCACATGAGATCACAGCCCATGACAACGTTTTGATTTTCAGTGTGGTGAGACCCTGAGCAGAGGACCCAGTAAACCCACACCCAGAATTCTGGCTTATAGAAAAAGAGTGATAGTAAATTTTACTGTTTTAAGCTATTTGTGGTAATTCACTACCCAGTAGAAAGCCCGTACTCCACAGTATAATTGGGACTATCCTAACTGACAAAATGGGTAAGTTAATTACCATGTTGTAAATATTACAGCTCTAGAAATACCTTGGATAGCATAAAAATCAGATTAATGAATAATATATCTGTACAGTGGAATACCAGGTAACTATTAAAACAAATGAGGTATTTCAAAAACTAAAAATAGAACTACCATATAATCTAGCAATCCTATAATCCAATTTCTGGGTATATATTCAAGGAAGTGAACTGCTGTAAAGGTACCTGCACTGTCCACTCATTATAGCATTAGTAACAATAGACAGGATATGAAAACAACGTAGGTACCTGTCAGTGGATGAATGAATGAGAAATAATGTAATATATACACACCATGAAATACTATCCATCCTTAAAGATGGAAATTCTGAAATTTGAGTCAACATGAGGAACCTGAAAGATATAATGCTAAAATGAAATAAGCCAGACACAGAAAGACATGACTTTTTGCACATATACATGGAATATAATGAGGTCAAATTTATGGAAACAGAGTATACAAAGTTGGTTCCCAAGGACTGAGGGAGTGGGGTAAAGAGGAGATTTTGATCAAAGTTAATAAATTTTCAGTTATAAATTAGTAAGTCTATAGATATAATAGGGGCTGGGATTTAGCTCAATTGGTTGAGCACTGCGCTGCAGTCTCTGAGGTCCCGAGTTCAATTCCCAGCACCGCAAGAATGGGAGAAGGGCCTGGCAATCCACTCCCAAGGCAATCCCAAAACGGTCAGCCATTGAAAACCCTATGAGGGTTGCTATGAGTCGGACACCGACTCGACAGCACCTAACAACAACAACAACAACATAGATATAATATATAACATTACTGTACCGTATACTTGAGATTTGCTAGCAAGTAGATCTTAAGTGTTCTCACCACACACAAAAATACTAGGGTGATGGATACATTCATTAACTTGATTGCAATAACCACTTCATAATGGGTGTGTATGGAAATATATATATATATATATATATATATATATATATATAATCTCAGAACATCATGTTACATACCTTAACTATGTACAGTTTTTATGTGTCAATTATGCCTCAACAAAGACGGGGGGGAAAATAAGTGAATGAAGTAGGTATGCCTATGTTGTTACTAAGCAGTCTTTGATATATTTGTTCAGTGAAAACTAAGGTGCAAATCATGTATACATTATCTCATTTGCATTTTAATGGTTAAGAAGTATGCTTAAATCAGACACAGGTACAGCTCAGTGGTGGAGCACTTGCAAAAGTATGTGCAAGGCCCTGTAGTCAACCCCCAAATACCATAAAAGAGAGAGTATGCAGCTACTGCAAGTATAGAAAAATGTGAGCTTTGAAGAAGAGCAACATCTCTGACATTGTAGAAAAAGATGCCATAATACCATGCTGTGTCCTCCTTCTTGCCAAGTCTGGAGATGATGAGTGAGGTACTTAGGGAGGCAAACTGGATTTGCAGCAGATGCTGGTGCCTCGAGTCCCAAATTCTTGGCCCACCTCTGATTTTGGACATAGTTGTGCTGGACAGTTCCATGAACCTTGAAATCATTCCATCTCATGAAATCTTTCATTTTCCACTTATAGGTTTTTGCTGCTGGGGGAGGAAAGCAACCCCTAAGGGTCGTAGGAAGTGAACATCCCTGAGGGCAACTATCAATCAAAGGCCATGAGACCCAGTGGATAAATACCCCTCATCCTCTCCTAGTTACTAGATCTATTCTGAGGGGCATTCCAGGAATTAAGACCCCCATTGCCTACAGCAATGGAGAACTTTTATAATATAGCTTTTATTAGCTTTTCCTTCTTTCTATCTCAATTTCCTCCTTGTCTTCCTCCTAATTCCCAAGGTCACATCCCAAAGAAGTCATATGCACCCAAATTCTTTTCTCAAGTACTGTTTTTGTGGGTACCCAAAGTAAGACAGTGCTTGTTAAAGAAAAAATCATGCAGTTTTGAACAGTTAGAATATGCAAAACAATAGAGTTTTGCTTTTCACATTATCATTCCTAGTGGCAGCCTAAACTAGTTCTAAATCTCCAGTAACAGTGGTCACGATGTCTCTCTGGAAGAAAGGATTCTCTAGTGTAAGGGATAGCATTTAGTCACAAAAAAAGCCATTGTGCTAAATGAGGCCTGTTCCAAGAGGGCTAACCTGTAGTTGCTCCTGGCAGGAGACATTCTGAATACTCACTAAATTCTCCTTAGTTTCATTTTACCTTGTTATGCTTCATTATGCCCCGAGTAACACAGCCAATAATTCCCCTTGGCCCTTGCTGTTTATTGCCTTCCTAATATCATGCAAAATGCTTCCATTTTCTTCCTCAGTCTCAGTAAAACTTACTCATCACTCCCCTAAATTTCATATCATCCGGTCATTATTACCCCACTGTGAGTTCATCTTTGCTGGCTACATGTACCAAGGGTTGCAAGTAAAGAGTCTCATCAGAGAAGTAGAGTGCCTGAGACAGGCATTTGGAAGACTTCAATTTGAATAATGACAACAAAGAAGAGTCCCTCTGTCCACCTTTACAATCCTTGAAACTTCTCAAGAGCTTATAATTTCTAAACCATTTAATTTCACAGGGGAAACCTAGGATTCTCAGATTCCTCTCCATCAGGGTAACTCTTTACCTTAGATTTTCCTCAGTTACACCTGTCTCCTTCCTGTTCCTCATTTGATATAGCTATAATTAGGGGGCTGATTGCAGCCCCAGTTGGGCACTGTGTTCAAAGAAAAAACCCAGTAGCAAATCAAACTGATTGACCTAACTGTGCACTTTTCTGTCTTCCTTGGTCACTTGAAGGCAGTGGTGTGGCCTCAAGATTCTCACCAATAATGTTGGGGAAAATTTTATTCCTTTGTAAATCTTCATTGGCCCCTTCCTTTTCTCCAGAAAGGCTTCTTCTGGGGCCCAGTTGGATTCTTTGTACAACCGTCTTTCTTTCCTAAAGATGCTCAGGCTGCAGAGAAACCTGCCGACCATCACACCCCACATTCTTCCCTGTGATCACCTTCCTTCCGCATGTGTTCCTTCTCTAAGGCAACTGAGATTCTGAAGCCCAGTGAGTGGAAGTCAAATGTACCATAATGGATGTCCTGATCTGCAGGTTAACTAGATAAAGTAAATATAAGGGAAAACGTCTTTCCTTCTTCCTAGTAACTTTTAATTTGGGAGCAATAAAAGAACACACTGTGATTAATTTGATATCACTTGTGGGGCACGCACCTCCCGGTCCGGCCTGAAGGTTCGGACGGGCTGCGCTGCCACACACAGATACTAAACACAATTCACTCGGGACCCTCAGGTGAGGGGCTCAGACTCCTGCGGCCCTCGGGACCCCGGAGGAGACGGGAGAAAGGAAAAGCCTCAGGCGCTTTTGCCTTCCAGGGACAAACACCTGTGTTGGTCGTCTCGGTGGTCAGGAGGAGACAGCTGCCGCTTCCTTGGTGATCAGACTGCTTCCTTGGTGATCAGACGGAGAGAGCAGGTTCTTTTCCTTGTTGAGGATTGCGACGGAGAGCGTTTTTTCCTCACCAAAGGTTCGGGGGAGAGCAGCGGAGAGGTGCGTCCTCATCTGTGGTCCGGGCAGGAACAGGCGAGAAGGCGCAGAAAGGGATGCTACAAAGGCCGTGCCAAAAAGGGTCAAGCTGCCGCAGCGCAGCTCTTTATATAGTTCGCCCACGGAATGGCCTGAGCCAATCAGCTTTCAGTCCAATTGTCCAATCAGGAAGGGTTTTGTACAAACATGCAACCAAGTTACTTTCATTTTCCCTAGATTTCTAACTTACAAACCAGATATTCAAACGCCATTTTCCCAGTTTGGGAGTTTTTGCCAATTTCCTCC
>VMDO01036722.1:0-14906 GCA_007922755.1 Pedetes capensis
GGAAAGGGAACTTTCCTGTTCTCAGCAACCACATTTCCTGTCCTTAAAGGTGGTAAAATAAATAGATCGGTATGAGGAAAATTGCTCACACGTACTTTTAAATGTTTCTATTAAAGTATTTCAAAGTGAACCTTCAGGGTAAGAACGCACATCATCATGTTGTCCACATAAAACGCGTCCCGGCCGCCCTGTGTGCGGGTGGACTCCCACCTGATGGCACCAAGGACAGCACATTCCCATGCCAGAAGAACACCCGAGCTTCGTTACTCACACGCTGAGGATTTTCTGGGGGGAGCAGCCTGGGCTCCCCCAGCCGGCCAGAGAGCAGCTTGAGCCCAGAGGGAGAGGAGCCTCGCGTGGGGATGGATGGTGGTCAGGCTGGGGTCAGGGGCCTGCGTGTGGCTTGAACTTCCCACTGGCACCAGAGCAGAGTGCTCCTGGGCTTTCACGTCTGCTTGCCCAGGTCAGGGGCAGAAAGGGACGGGAGGATGGAGACGAAGCTCCAAAGCCATCAGCCGGCATTGAAAAATGAAGCCAAGATCATCACAGTAGCGTTCGCCATGGAGTCACGCGGAGCGGTCACACATTTGCTCCCAAACCCTTCGTTGCCTTACCTGAGTCAGGGAGAGCACTGCTTTGCGGATTTTGTTTCCTGCGGAGCTGGAGGCTGACCCCAGGGCTGGCACGTGCACTGCCACCAAGCTACGCCCTCGGCCGGGAGCACTGTTCTGGGTATTGTCGGCTGAGGGGAAAGGCCCTGGCGCCTGTTGACCGTGCGCACGTGCGAACAGGCAACGTCTGAGTCTAGTCGGTGCCACCTGTGATCCTGCTGGACAGGAGAGGGTGGGAGGCTGTGAGGGTGCCTCCCACCCACTCCCCTCAGGAGGCTGTCCTGAGACCGCCATGTGGGGCTCCTGCCCTGCGCCCCAGAGCAGGCTGCAGAGTGTGAGAGTGCTTGGGTGCGCCGAGAGCCAGCCGCCCACCCACGGTGTCCTGCACGGCAGGCGTCGACTGGGCACATTTGGATCGGTGTCCTTGTCTGTGTGGGACAGGCTGGCACCTTTGTCTGCTGCTGCTTTTCACAATCTGCATAAGTTAACAATCTTTCTGCATCTGAAATGTCTGCTCCTGTCTTTACTGTGAAGCCTTTACCTTGGTCTTGGCCTCCATTGGCTCTGCGTATCTCACATGCGTGAGTTTGATGATCTGCTGCGTCGCTCGGCAGAGCTCAGTTTCTTCATTTCTTTCTACTCTTGTGTGTCAAGTCAGACCTTTGGTATTTTCCTCAATGACTGTTTATCATCTTTACTTCACAAGCATATTGGTGTTTCCACTGTTTGCTTTGTTTGGGTGCTGGGGATTGAACCCAGGGCCCTCACACATGCTAGGCAAGCACTGCACTACTGAACTACATTCCAGCCCGAAAATTCAGCAACCTAGAATTCTTTTTCTTTTTTGTGTTTGCATCTTTTCCTCTCCCCTCCTTTCCCCTCCTCTCCATTTTCGTCTCCTCTTTTATGCGGCCTCTGCTGATCTCAAGCTCCTGAGCTCAGGTGATCCTCCTACCTCAGCCTCCTGAGTGGCTGAGACTATCGTCATGAGCCATCAGTACAACTTCTTTTGCTTTAGCCTTTTCCTTTGGAAACTTGCTTTCTTACATGCTTGTTTAAGAAAAATTAGAATCAAAAAGTAATGCAAATATCAAAACTAAGAGATCCAGGAAGAGATCTAAGAAAACATGACATACTATTGTGGAGAAATTTTAAAAGCTTTATTAAAAGAAGACCTAAATTAGTGGAGTAGGGAGTCAAGTTTTATAAGTTAATCCATAAACTCAATGTAATTTGAATTAAAATCCCTTGAGAGATTAGACTAAATAACTTATATTTAAATGGAAGAGCAAAAGACCACAGTTTTATGCTTCTTATAACTTTCTTATGTTGTTGTTGTTGTTAGGTGCCATTGAGTCGGTATCCAACTCATAGCGAGTCAGTGTCTGACTCATAGTGATCCTACATACAACAGGGGAAACACTATTGTCAGTGCTTCTCTGCTGTTCATAGGGTTTTCAATGGCGGATTGATTTTTGGGAGGGGGTTGCTGGGTCTGTCTCCCAAGCCTACACCACCTGGTGTTCCCAGGAAGTCTCCCATCTAAGTACTAACCAGGCCTGACCTTGCTTAGCTTCCGAGATCTGATGGGATTGGATGCCACAGGGCTATGGCTGCAGGCTATAACTCTCTTAACAGACCCTACTTAGTAGAACCAAGTCTATGTATAAAAGAGATTGAATGGCTGAATAACTTGACATATAAATAGGAAGCACCAAAGCTAGTCTAAACAGATAAGAAATTAAAGTTTAAGGTGTGTTGAGACGTTATCTTTTTATAGGGAGCTTTCTAGGAATTCTAATAAAATGTAAAGTGGTGCTTTTGAGGGCCTTTTAAAGTCCAAACATCATTTTGTGATTTGGAAACTATAATGTATTACCTGGGGCTGGGATTTAGCTCAGTTGGTAGAACGCTGCGCTGCAGTCTCTGAGGTCCCAAGTTCTATTCCCAGCACTGCAAAAATGGGAGAAGGGCCTGGCAATCCACTCCCAAGACAATCCCAAAACAGTCGGCTATTAAAAACCCTATGAGGGTCGCTATGAGGTGGATACCGACTCCACAGCACCTAACAACAACAACAACAACAACAACAACAACAATGTATTACCTATAACTTGATTTGACAATTAAATGAACATGGTTGGTTTATTAAAAATGAAATTTTCAGGTTAGACAATAACAAGTTTACTCTTTGACTTTTTATTATTTCTGTTTTATGTTTAGGAATATAACTGTGTACTAAATTTTAAGGAACCTTATATTTTTTAAGCATTTAAATGAGCAAAAACAGTAAACAAAGGTCATTATTGTGTTTTTAGAATTAGAAGTACCCCCATGTCAAACATATAAAAAGCTGGGCTCCACCGTGTGCACCTTTAATCCCAGCACTTGAGAAGCTGAGGCAGGAGGATCATGAGTTCAAATTCAGCCTGATCTACATAGTGAGAGCCAGGCTCAAACAACAAAAAAACCCAAATCAACCAAACAAATAAAAACAAGAAACAAAACAACAGCAAACCAGGTATTAAAAACTGCTCAGCTTCAGAGCCACGCCACGGCCACCACCATCCAAAAAAACCAAACAAACAAACAAAAAAATAAACAATCAAAAACCTTTAAATGAAGATGGAGAGAGGAGAAGAAATCTAAATGCTGTGTGTATATACAGCTCTAGCTACAAGAAACTTTTTTCTTTTCTTTTTTGAGACAGGGTCTCATTGTATATATAGTTCATTCTGTTGCCTCAAACTTGAGATCTTCCTGCTCCAGCCACTGAATAAGCGCTGGGATTACAGGCATGTGCCACCATGCCCAGCACAGGAAACCTTTTAAGCCAATTCAGTTTTTTTATTTTGGCTAGAGATTCGTTTCTTACTATTTTGTTTCTGTTAGACTGACTGACTGAGACAGAAATCATTGTCCTTCATGCACAGGTGCCTGCAGCCATAGCCCTGTGGCATCCAATCCCATCAGATCTGGGAAGCTAAGCAGGGTCAGGCCTGGTTAGTACTTGGATGGGAGACCGCCTGGGAACACTAGGTGCTGTAGGCTTGGGAGAAGGACCCAGCAACCCACTGCCAAAAATGAATCCACAATTGAAAACCCTATGAACAGCAGAGAAGCACTGACAATAGTGTTCTGCCTGTTGTACTCAGGGTTGCTATGAGTCGGATACCGACTTGACAGCACCTAACCACAACAATCACATACAGGTGGCTCGTGCTTCATTCAGCCAGTTCTTGAGCATCCCCCACAGCAGGGTCTCCCCGGGGTGTAGGAACAGGCCAGTGCTCAGGGAGGTGCACTCCCTGGTCTCCCAGAGTTGACACTCAGGCCAGGAGAGGCAGGTAATGCACAGTGGAGAGGTAGGCACGCACGCTTCACTGAGGGAAGGAAAACCGCAGGGGGAGAGCCCTTCGGAGAGCTGATGAAATTCCAGCTGAGACCTGAATGGGAGCAGGGGTCTGCTTTGTGACGATCGGAGCAAAGAGCATTTTAGGCAGGAGACAACCAGCACAAAGCCTAGGGTGGGAACAGGCTTTGCAGATTTGCGAACAGAAACAGAAAGCCCTGTGACTCGGCGCTGAAGGAAGGCTGGAGGTAGTCAGGGGAGGCTGGTGCTGGATCAGCTGGAGAGGCAGCAAGGCGCCCAAGGCCACGAGGGTGACTTCTCTTCTGATGGACGTTTCCTAAGTGAGTATCTTCGGATGGCTGCAAAAGAGAAGAGTAGGGGTTGTCTGCAGCATTCTTCCCCCAAACGCCTCCTCGCAGCCTGAGGTATTTCGGGCAGGGCCAGAACCTGCTGTTGTAGGGCCAGGTTTGGACCTGCCCCAAACCGTGGCTGTAGCCGTGTTTCTCTACAAAGTCCTGAGGATGCTGCGGGTCTGGTACTGGCGTCACGTTTTTCAGCAGGGTACGTATGTCAGTCTCCAAATTCTTCCCACAGAGCAACTGGTAACCGCTTGGGAGCTTTGAGTTTTGTTCCTCCTTTTTCCCAGTTGCGAGACTGTCCTTGCATCTCCCAACAGTATGTGGTTATCTTGATCATTCCTTGGGGGCTTTGTTTATCTCTTCTTCTCCCTGAGAATGGGAGCCATGTGAGGGGGAGGTCCACTCACTTTGTCATGCTCACTGTTCTGTCTTCAGCGTCTTACTAAACGCCTGGCATGTAGTACCTGCTCAGGGAGTATTTGGATGAAAATATTCACATATTGAGAAATACAGCCAATCCTTATATATAAGTAGAAGTACCCGTAGATTTAGAATTGGGAGAAGGACCGGGCAACCCATTCCCAAAAACCAATCAGCCGTTGAAAGCCCTATGAATAGCAGAGAAGCACTGACAATAGTGTTTCATCTGTTGTACATACAGTTGCTAGGAATCAGACACCGATTCGACGGCACCTAACGACAACAGCAATTAATAATTATCCCATTTTCTTTTTTCCTGTAGAATGTCTGGGACACAATACCCGTGAGCCTTTTCCACAACGGCCTCCTGTGGGCATTTAAGTCTCAGTTGAGGTGTCTCATTTTCATAAAGCTGTTCTCTGACCACTGATTATTTACCTCTGTCATCCCTGTTACTTAAAGAAAATCATAGTAATTTATTTTTACAGTAGTTACTATAGTCTGAAATCATATATTCAGTCCATGAGTATAAGTAGAAAATAAGTAACAGTAAGTGCGTTGAAGACTAAAAGTTGCTCTTTCCTCAGATAAGGGGGTTTGGGGAGGGAGTTAGAAGGAAGGAGGGTAAGTATTGTGTGTTTGAAAATAGGGCTTGGGGAAGGATCCCATACGGAGAAAATATATTAAGTATTTAATGCCTAAATTTTCCCTCAAAATATACAGGGAAGAAATTGTCAAAATGTAGGAATGTGTGTAGGTAAGCTTTATAATACAGCATTGGTTAAAACGGTATTATTTGGACTGTGTTCTCAGAATCCGTAATCCATACTCTGATTAAGCAATAATCTCTTGTGCATTTTAATGTTGTTGTTGTTAGGTGCCATCAAGTCATGTCTGACTCATAGTGACCCTCATAGGGTTTTCAATGGCAAATTGTTTCGGGATTGCCTTGGGAGTGGGTTGCCAGGCCCTTCTCCCATTTTTGTAGTGCTGGGAATTGAACTCAGGACCTCAGAGACTGCAGTGCAGCGCTCTACCAACTGAGCTAAATCCCAGCCCTGATAATTTATGCACTTGATGTACCTATGATCCCTATTTCCTTTAATGTGTTTTCTTTCTTTTTTCTTTTTCTTTCTTTTTTTTTTTTTCTTTTTTTTTTTGGTGGGGGGACAGTGTGTTTGAGACAGGGTCTTGCTGTGTGGCCCAGGCTGTCGTGTGGACTAGTCCCGGAACTCACAGTGTAGCCCACGCTGGCCTTGAGCTTGCATCCGTCCTTTTGCCGCAGCCTCCCGAGTGCTGGGATTACAGGTGTGCGCCACCACACCCAACTGTGTGTTTTCTTCCTTAAAGAAGGTTTGCCTAGCCAGGTGTGGTGGTGCACACTTGTCATCCCAGCATTCATGAGGCTGAGGGGGGGGGACCATGAGTTCAAGGCCAGCCTGTGCTGTACATAGCAAGACTTTATCTCAAAAAACAAAGTTTTCTTTGCCGTACAGAAATCTTCAAAAGAGAGAAATTATGGTTTCCCCCTGCTGGATATGAATGATAGAAACCTAAAGTTTTGGTTACTTGATTTTTTTTCCACTTTGTTTATTGTGTTAAAATACACATGACATGAGGTTTACCATCTTGTCCATTTTTAATTTACAGTTCAGTGATACTAAATGCGTTCATGATGTTACGCATCACATAGCTACATAAGGACGTGTGCCCGTCAACTGACTCTACCCTTCCTTCCTCGCAGCCTCGCTGAGCAGCCTTTTGATCACACCCTTCCCATCCCCAAGCTCCTCGACCTCCTCTTCCAGCAGTTACCAGCGCCGCTGGCTTCGAAGTCAGACCACGAGTTTGGAGAACGGCATCATTCCGAGGAGGTGAGTGGCAGGGCTCCTCTCGGTAAGACATGCTTGTGTGGGCAGCTCCCCGACCCAGCAGGGCATCCGTCCTCCCCAAGCCTCAGGGGCCTGGGACTGGTGGCAGCTTGGCCTGAAGGCTTACAGGGTAGGACTTTGCAGAAGAGAGTAAATGAAAGCTAAAACAGCTCTTACTCAGGAGACACTGGGAAGCGTCGGGGTCGTTGCCGTGCATGTGCTAAATTCCATGTTAACTGGAGTGAGCGTGTCCTCTCTTTGTGCTGGATGTAATGAAAGATGGGGTAAACCTCTTCCTTGGCTGCTGTGATGCCAGTGAGATATTTGAAAATTTATGACAGGAGTGGTGGCACATACCTGTAATCCCAGCAACTCGCCAGGCACAGGCAAGAGCCTCACAAGTTGGAGGCCAGAGGCAGCCTGCAGAACTTAGCAACGCCCTGTCTCAAACATAGAAAATAAAAAATGGGCTGGGAGGGCATCTCGTGGTAGAGCACTTGCAGAGTATGTGCAAGGCCCTGGTTCAACCCCTAAGTACCACCAGAAAAAGAGGAAGAAGAAAAACATGTGACAAATATGTATGGCATGTGGCATATATTTTCCCTTCGTTCACGTTAGAGGCGTGTCCTTTTTGTAGGGGTGAGGGTTTATTTAGCTCAGTTGGTAGAGTGCTTGCTCTGCACTCTCTGAGGCCCTGGGTTTGAAACTCAGCAACACAAAAGATGAGAGAAGGACCTGGCAGCCCACTCCCCAAACAATTATGAAACAATCAGCCATTGAAAACCCCAGGTAGAGTCTCTGTGGGTTGGACCTGACTCACCAGCGCCTAACAACCACCACCTCTTTGTAGAACTGAAGTTCTAAAACTAAGCAGACGTGAATATGAGTGTAAGTAGAGACCACTTCAAGGCATTTTCTACCTTCATTTTGGCTTTTGAATCTGAAGTTTAGTTTTTTCCAAAGTACACGTTTGATGTCACATAGTAGCTTCCTATAACCAATCACCACGGTATCTGTCACCATGTAAAGTTGGTTCCTATGTGCTGGCACTTAAGTAGATTATGGATTAGTAGGATAATAAATAATGGTATAAAGAAAGACACTGCATGGTAAATGCCACAGGGAGTGCCTTGGAACTCAAAGCAGGGAGCACGCAGAGGGATGGTTACTCACGGGAGTTATGGAAGAGTCCTTTCAATGAGATGGTGCGGAGTGAGAGGTTAGGGTGTCTCTTCTGTTCCTCTTGCCACCCTAGGAAACAAGGCAGGGAGAAAAAGTGGCAGCCGGTCCTCACTGAGGAGCTGCTTTTGGTTGGTGGCCTTTGGAACAAAGAAGAACCTGGGATCTGGTGTGAGGACAAGTCCTCGCTCTGCCTGTCCCTGCGTGTATGACAGAACTTGTCCCCTGGGTCTTCAGTGTTGCTTCCTCATCTGGGTTAGGATCATATTAGTATCAGCCTTAGTGTTGTTGGGAGGATTAAATTAGACAAAGCAAGTCAAGTGGTTAGGCAGGATACAGGCTACGGTAAATAAAATACTGGCCAGTGTGACTCATTTACTGTGGTCATTGCTGTCATTATCAGTACCATTGCTGTGCCTGTCATTGGCTGGCACCACCACCATCTGCATGGGTGTTACGACAGGCTCTGTAATCGGAAGACGTGGACCCGAAAACTGTCCCATTTGGATGATTGTCTCTTTACTGAAAATGCTTTTTTGTCCCACCAGATTTACATCCAAGGCTGAATGTAGCATTTCCTCAACCCACTCCTCTGAAATTCTTCAAATTCTAATTTGAATAGATACCTGGCCTTGGGAACGAATGAATCTCTAGTGAACTTCTGCCTAAATAACCAATTTACATTCAAAAAGCCTGGGAATACAGTCAGGGCTGGCCATTACATAACTTATAAGACCAGGGCAAAATGAAAATGCCAGGCCCTTTCTAATAAAGAGAATGAAAATATAAAGCTTTGTCTTTAAAAATGTCTTGCTTATAAAATATAATGGAGATAATACTGATATAAGAATATCAGCATGAGCTTACAGATACTAAAAATAACATTTCTACTGCCTTAATTTTATCTAATATGAAAAATAATAATAGTATCATTACCTTGATGCATCATAAGATTTTTCTGGCTTTTCTGCAAATTCATTTCCTAGGCTATCAAAATTTATACCTTTACCAACTTGTCTTTCAATTGATACTGAAAGCAAAGTGAGTCATTCGTGGCAAATGCAAAGTAGCAAGTAATTTTTGCTAAGTTAGAGAAGGATCTTTTCACTGACGCAATATTGCTGGGAGCTTCGTGGGCTATGACAACATTGGGATAAATGTCTGATACACTTTCAACTTAGAAATTTCAGTATATCTAGATCAGATGGCCCTTCCTCCCCTACTATCCCTGGTACTGAGGGGCTGAACCCAGGGCCTCACGCATGCTAGGCAAGCATTCCACCACTGAGCTGCACCTCCAGCCCCTTTTAGATTTGTTTTGAGACAAGGTCTCGCTAAGCTGCACAGGCTGCCTCTGGCCTCAAACTTGAGACCCTGCTCCCTCGGCCTCCTGAGTTACTGGGAGCACAGGCATGCGTGCGGCCTAGCTCAGACAGTTCTTGTGGGACTGTTTCTCTGAAAAGATTTGATTCTTCACACAAGTCCATTTTGTGTAACTCTGATGTTGAATTTTGTGTAAGTCTAAGGGTAAATTTATATGAGGATATTTAATGTTTCTTTGATGTTTCATATAAGTTGTAAAGCCTGCAGCTGCAGCACTATGGCATCTGATCCTGTCAGATTTTGGAAGCTAATCAGGGTCAGGCCTTCTTAGTACTTGAGCGGGAGACCACCTGGGAACACCAGATGCTAGAGGTTTGGGAGAAGGACCTGGCAACCCACTCCCAAAAAACAATCAGCCACTGAAAACCCCATGAATAGCAGAGAAGCACTGACAATAGTGTTTTGCCTGTTGTATGTAGGGTCGCTATGAGTTGGACACCCACTCAATGGCACCTAACAACAATAATAATGTGTGCCTTACAGAAACTGAAAGTGTCCTCACAAGTTATATAATTCAAAATGCCTGCTTATGCTTTGTACCACTGTGTTTTCAAATATGAGGAAACATTAATTTCAAAACGGTCTTCCTCACTAGTAATTTGCACATCTGAATCTTCGTGTGGAAACCATGGAGCTGTTTTCTGCCCAGTACAACAATCTTTACGTTCACTTTCTGTTTCTGTCCCTATGACTGTTTGCTTTATAATGTTGCAGCAGTTTTCAAAACCAGAGATGAGCCACTTGCTGAAGAAGTCTGGTAACGCTCTGATACGCTTTCCTGTGACGTCCACGCGTAGGCTTTTGCCTTGTGATTGTTTACTGCTCGTGGGCTCAGTCAGAAAGTTAAAGTATTTGTGTACACTTTCTGGGGACAGGCTCCAGCGGTGGATGGGCAGGCTGGCCTCCCACTGCTCTTCCGAGTCCTTCCCTGGGAACTGGGGACCCTGCCTGCCTCAGACACGTGGCTGCAAGTCTAACCTGCAGTTGCTCTGGGAGATGCTCTGGTCAGGGCTTTATGCTTTCACGCCTGAGGCCACCCCGCTGCTGACGGCTGCCCTGCATCTCCACCGCTCACACGCATGCTACATCAATGCATCGTTGCATTGGACTTCCCTGACAGCACACAGGTTCAAAGAAAAAATCAGGAAGACTTCAGGATGGCAGTCACAGAGCATTTTACCAAGCCAGGGTCCTCGTGAGGGTGGGGCCTGTGTGAGCAGGGTCACGTGGCCACAGTGCCAGCCCTGGAGGCAGGACTGTTTAATACTGAGAAAAAATGTGCGCAGCTGACAGTTTGAATTGGTCGCCGTGCCTATGGAGAGTCAACTCCTCATTTAAAGGATGTTGCGGTTGATCACTCCCTTTTGGCAAGTGTGTAGGTGAGAAAATTTTGATTTTGTTTTGGTTTTTGTTTTGAGGCAGAGTCCTGATGCATAGCCCAAGTTAGCCAAGAACTCATGTAGCCCAGGCTGGCCTCGAACTCACATCAATCCTCCTGCCTCAGCCTCCTGAGTGCTGGGATTATAGGCATGTGCCACCACACTCCGCTGGTTCACTTGCTCATACACATGCTCGCACGCGCTCGCTCTCTCTCTCTCTCTCTCTCTCTCTCTCTCTCTCCCCCCTCCCCTCTCTGAAATAGTGTCACTACATTTGGAGAGAGTGTCACACTGACATCAAGCTTGTGATCCTCCAGCCTCCACTTCCCAAGGAGCTGGGATTCCAGGCATGTGCCACCATGCCCATCTGAAAATTAGTTTCTCATTCTAGAGACAGGAGAACACTGGACATCAAAAATGAATATTGCTGCTGGGCGCAGTGGCGCACGCCTGTAATCCCAGTGGCTTGGGAGGCGGAAACAGGAGGATCGCAAGTTCGAGACCAGAGGCAATCTGCATAATTTAGCGAGACCCTGTGTCAAAAAGTAAGAAAGTGGGCTGGGGGTGCAGCTCAGTGGTGCAGCACTTGCAGAGCATGCAGGCGCGAGGCCCTGGGTTCAACCCCAAGTACTGCAAAAAAAAAAAAAAAAAAAAGAATATTGCTGGCTTTGAGAGAAAATTTGCTGTAGTTAAAACATCCCTCTTAAGAGAGAAAATTTGCTGTAGTTAAAAACATCCCTCTTAAGAGAGTTAAAGGTAGTTAGGAATGACACAGTCTGTAACAGCTGCCTAATACTTGGCTCCACCCTGACCTCAGGACCTCAGGTGTTAAGCTTGGGGTCCTAGGTGGGAGTAGGGCTTGGGCCTTGGGTGGCTGGGACCAGCACCACGACTTGTGGGGGAAGAGAAGCCTCTGTGGTTTCATCACCTTGGAAGCCTGGAGATTTGAATTATTAGATTGACGGAACCATATGACATTGCACCTCCAAAACGTCAGTTTCATGGGGTTTGATGTAATACACAGGTTCAGCATAAGTTCAGAGCCGACAAACAGAAATGAAGCAGTCCTGATATCAATTACAGACTATTGAAGTGTCCTGAAATAATCCTAGTTTTTGCTTTGGCTTATAATCTTGAACAGAACGCTACAGGATTCCTTTATAAGGAAAAAAATTAAGCGTGTAGCTGTCTTCCCTTGACTTGACACCTGTCAGCCTATCTGCTCGCTTCCAGTGCCTTCCCTTCAGGGCTCCAGCTGTCACGATGCGTCAGATGGCACAAGCACCGCAGGTGGACCAGGTGCAGGTCAGAGTTTGGTCAATTCCAGTGTCCAAGAGATCAGCCTAGATAGAAGGCAGAAGCCCTGGGTTCTAACTCCAGCATTGGCACTACGAAGCGTTCTGTTTCCCAGGCAATTGAGGAAGCACCCTACCTCCGCTTCTATATTTACAAAACAGCCTGTGTTCCTTACCAGATAACCTGGGGGTAAAGATACGTAGAGGTATTTGGATGTATACTCAAATTTTTGGAAACATTGTCAAACATCCTCTTATTGTGTGTTGATGCTGAAAATATAATTATAATGCTACATGATCAATTTTATTCTAGTTTGCAGAGTTGATAGAGGGCTACAGAGTTAGAATTTATGCAGGGTTGTGAGACAGCAGCTCTATGGTAGCCGTGGAAGTTCTGCAGAAATTCAGCAGGTGGCACTCTCTGCTGTGCTCAGACTACTCTGTGGCATTTGGCTGCTGTTTGTACCGTGGATGGAGGTGACAAAAGTGGAGCTGCACAGAGTTCCATGCTTATTACAGTTTGATCATTACAGACCATGTTGAAGATGACGGGACTATATAGTCATTTTACTTTTGAAAAAGAAGAGAAATAGATGCCACACAAAGCAAGCCAGTTTTGTAATAAAAGCTCCAGAGGGTTTTTTATGGAGAACAGAAATAAACTAGTGCAGGAAAGCAAGGTTTTAATGTAGGTACTTTGGGAAAGAGAATGGGGCGTTGTATGGAATTATGCGATGTTCTAAGATATTCTCCAGGGTTCTTTCTTGTGATTAGGATCTAGGGATTTCTCAGACAAGACAGGTGATGGTTTGTTACGGTGCACAGCGTTTATGTGGCACCTGGAGGTTGTTGCTGCCTGTGGCATGACTGGAGTGAGAGCCTTGTCCTGATTCCCCAGGGGACCCTCGTCTCTAAGACCTAGTGGGATGTTGAAGGAAGCTGTAACACGCACCGCTGAGCCTAGAACAAGAAGTCTAGCTCCTTTCCTTTTAGAAACCACTTTCTTAACCATAAAACTTGCTTATATGTGAGTGTAATAAATTCTGGGTATGTTTGAAATCAAAGAGACATTATAGACTGTGATCAGAGCCCTAAATATGCTGTTTAGGACCAAGGGTAGAAGACTAACTACCTTGAATTCAAGAAATTATGTTGTAATATGTAGAAAGCCTGCAGCCATAGCCCTGTGGCATCCAATCCCATCAGATCTGGGAAGCTAAGCAGGGGTGGGCCTGGTTAGTACTTGGATGGGAGACCACCTGGGAACACCAGGTGCTGTAGGCTTGGGAGACGGACCCGGCAACCCATTCCCAAAAATCAATCCGCCATTGAAAACCCTATGAAAAGCAGAGAAGCACTGACAATAGTGTTTCACATGTTGTATACAGGGTCGCTATGAGTCGGATACCGACTCGATGGCACCTAACAACAACAACAATATGTAGAAAGCCTGCAGCCGTAGCCCCGTGGCATCCGATCCCATCAGATCTCAGAAGCTAAGCAGCGTCGGGCCTGGTTAGTACTTGGATGGGAGACTGCTTGGGAACACCAGGTGCTGTAGGCTTGGGAGAAGGACCCAGCAACCCACTCCCAAAAATCAATCCACCATTGAAAACCCTATGAACAGCAGAGAAGCACTGACAATAGTGTTTCGCATGTTGTATACAGGATCACTATGAGTCGGATACTGACTCAAGGGCACCTAACAACAATAATATGTAGAAAAGGAAGCAGAGGAAGTAGTGCCCTTCCACAGTGGCAGAATGAGGCTAAATGGTAAAGCCAAAGAGAAAGAAAATGTGTTGCGTGCCTACTGGGTACTAGGCTAAATGATTTCAGTTGTGGTATTTTGTGTCCTTTGCTCTGATGTCTTTGTACAACAAAGCAAATTCTTTTATTTTTACTCTTGCTGTTAGTCATCATGGGGTGGCTGTGCTGGCTTTTCACAGGACTTAAATAAGAGTCATAGGCTGTAATTGGGAGGATTATCCCTTAAGACTGAATATGTATTTCAAATTTATTGGCTGCATGGCTGTCTTATCATAGAAGGGAGACTGTCAAAAGAATTTTAAGCTTCTTGTTAATTTGTAGTGGAAGAGAGGTCAGTCTTTCTGTTTGAGGGATTTCCCAGAGAGCTCAGTGAGTCCCACGGCTTCATCTGAGGGTTTTCCTAGACTTGGGAAAGTTTGCCTGGGGATACCCGTAAATACTCAGATGTGGTGTCTGTGTTAAAGAGAATATCTTGCAGAATCTTTCCTCCTCTGACAGTCTCATCTGCTGGTATGTATCAGCCAAAATAAAGCACCTATGTTTTGAATGAACAGGTATCTCATACCCCACTGCATACCACCAGTGTGACATGAAATAATCCAGGGGAAAAGGAGGAGAGTCTAGCTAGGGGTCATTTAAATCCCTTTTGATTTTCATTTGAGTTTCTTTTTACATTAAGGTAATGATGTGTGGCAAGCGGGTGCTCTCATTTCTCATGACGGGGTGGGGGTGGGGGTCACAGAAGAGAATGAATTGCAGGTGGACAAGCCCCTAGCCCAGGCACCGAGTGCCCTGGATTAGCCCTGAGTGTCACCTGTGGCATGACAGCTGCTTCAACAGGGCCCCTTGACACAACTCTTCGCACTTATTTTTCCTCCAGGTCAACAGATGAAACATTTAGCTTGGCTGAAGAAACCTGTAGTTCGAATCCAGCCATGGTCAGGAGGAAGAAAATCGCCATCAGCATCATCTTCTCCCTGTGTGAGAAAGAGGAAGCTCAGCGGAACTTCCAGGACTTCTTTTTCTCTCATTTCCCCCTGTTTGAATCCCACATGAACAGGCTGAAGAGTGCAATCGAAAAGGTAATAAGATTGTATGTGGCTCGGTGTCAAGTAGAGAAATGGACAGAGTTTTAGAGATGGCAGATCTCCTGGTTTCTGTATCAGATCCCTTCCCTAAGGGAGTCACATCCTCTCCGACAGTGATGGATCCTTGGGATCACAAACGGTAAATGCTGGATACTGGTTGCTTGGGGGAAGGAAATTACTGCTTCCTGAACATTGAAGG
>VMDO01036723.1:0-14885 GCA_007922755.1 Pedetes capensis
CCTCCCCTCTCAGCCTCCTCACACCAACGTCCGCACCTCCTGATCTCACACCTGTATCTTCACACCTTCGTCCTCATCCCTGATCTCCTCATGCTAGCATCCTGACCCCCCAGCCTCTTCCCCTCTGCATCCTCACCCACAGCCTCCTCACACCTGCATCCTTGCACTACCTGCACTACCAGCCTGCTTTGCACCTGCTTTGTCATGGTGTCTGGTTCTTGGTTGCATGGAATAGCTGGTGTTAAATTGGAGAATTAAGGTGACAGGAACTGGGCTGTTTCAATGGAATGAAAAGAGGATTGTAGCAGAGTGAGGCCGCAGGTGATTTCTGAAAAGGTGGCGGGGGGCCAGTCACGCGCACAAGTTAAGTAATGAAAGATAATGTGGGGTACAATGCCCGCTTCCTGAGGGGTCGCCTTGCCTTCCCAAACCTTTGCATTTTGCACTTGTATAAGGCATCCAGAGAAGTGGAAAAGTCTAACCTACAGTTTATATTTATACCTGAGCAGAATGCCTGATTCTTCTTGCTTACAGCAGAATCCCTGAGACAGGTGGGGTTTGGTCACAGCAGTTTCCAGTAAGTCTTAATTGCTACTTCTGAAAGCTCCAACTTTCTCCACTTAACATTGGACATTGGCAGCGAGACAGGAGGAAATATCATTATCATGGAGAATAATGTTACTTTGGATGCCACAGGGCTGGGATTTAGCTCAGTTGGTAGAGCGCTGTGCTGCAGTCTCTGAGGTCCTGAGTTCAATTTCCAGCACCACAAAAATGGAAGAAGGATGTGGCAGCCCACTCCCAAGGCAATCTTGAAGCAGTCTGCCATTGAAAACCCTATGAGGGTCGCTATGAGTCAGACACAACTCGACGGCACCTAACAACAACAACAACGTTACTTTGGAGAGTCTCGGTTTAGAGGAATTGACTATTGAGACTTTTGCATTATTGTTATACTTTAAAAGGCAATGTCATTCATGTTTTTAAAGGAGCCTATTTTAAGAATAGTCACATCCAAGTAGCATACAGGCCTGATTATGTTGTGATAATGAGAATAATCGATGGTGATAACACCATGTGGAACTTACTTCACCTCATCCCTTAGAAGAGCTTGTGGTTGTTGTTAGGTGCTGTTGAGTCAGGTCCAACTCATAGCAACCCTGTGTACAATAGAACAAAACCCTGCCCAACACTGTGCCCTGCCTGGTACTATGTCAGTGCTTCTCTGCTATTCATAGGGTTTTCAGTGGCTGATTGTTTTGGGTGTGGGCTGCCATGTCCTTCTCCCGTTTTTGCAGTGCTGGGGATCAAACCCAGGGCCTCAGAGAGCACAGAGTAGTGCTCTACCAACTGAGCTAAACCCCAGCCCTTAAATAAAAGCAATGTGACTTAAATGATAGTTACACAAACTTCTTACAAGCTCGAGTGGAAAGTGCATGAAAGATAGTACACACTCGTTTTCAGATATTCTAAGTTGTTGTTGTTGTTGTTAGGTGCTGTTGAGTCGTGTCCGACTCAGACTGACCCTCATCTGGTTTTCAATGGCTGACTGTTTCGGGATTGCCTTAGGAGTGGATTGCCACGTCCTTCTTCCATTTTTGTGGTTCTGGGAATTGAGCTCAGGACCTCAGAGACTGCAGAGCGGCGCTCCACCAACTGAGCTAAATCCCAGCCCAATATTCTAAGTATTTTCTTTTAAATGTTTTATTATGTAATAATACGTATAAAATTGGAGCACTTTTAAAAATGTTTGCCATGTCTGAGTTGCACTGCTTCTGAGCGTCGTGGGCAGGGTTGAGGACCCCCGTTGTCTGTGGAAGCACGCCGGTCGCAGCCTGGCCATCCCGGGAGCAGCGCTGCCAGGCTGTGGTCGCACAGGGCTGAGCCCGGGCTGCTCGCTTGCCTCTGGGCTGCAGGCGGAGGTGACCAGGGCTTGCTGCGAGGCCTCCTGCTGCGAGGGTGGCGGGGTGGGGTCTTCTGGGGTGTATGCATAGCGCTTTCTGGGGTTACATCGTGTGGGCTGTGTCAGGCCCCCAAAGTGGACCTCTGGGCCCTGGATCTGCCCCAGATCCTGCTGCTGGTGTCTTGCCTGTCGTGTCGACTTTCTCTCGAAGGGCAGCGCTTGCGTTGCTCTCCTGACCCGTGGATCCCCACGCTGTGTGGGGTGGGAGGGTGGGAGCTCAGCTGTGCCCTCCACCTTGCCCCAGAGCCCTTTCCATCTCCACTGCAGGCTCAGAAGGCCTCCCTGGTGTTGCCAGAGTCTCGTGTGGCTGTTGGGCCTGTATTCACTCCACAGGCTCCCCTGGGCTGTGTGCACAGAGGTTCTCGCAGGTGCTGGGGCCAGGAGCTTCTCAGCACCTCTCGGGGTTTGGCTCAGGCCCAGCGGAGGTCAGAGCCTTGCCCTGACACCAAGTGGGTATCAGGGACCCACTGGACTGGGTTGGTGTAGTGGCCAGAGGTGCCAAAGAAGGACCTCGGGAGACCTTCTGTGGGAAACAGGAGAGGGAAGTTTATTGGGTTACTCCCCAAGAGGGGTGCAACCAGCAAGCAGCCCCTGCCAAGAGCTCAAGTGTTAGCTCTAAGGCTGCAGCATAGAATGCTGCAGGCTCACTGATGGTACAGTTCAGCCTTAAAGGCACAGCTACAAGCAGTTGGTGTTCCGCTGGGCTGGAGGTCCGGTGGTCTTGACTCTCACAGCTCGCCTTCTCTGCCTCCCTCCTTCCCAAGGATGGGAGGAATTGGGGGGCTCTTTGTGGCTTGCTTGTAGCCTTTTGCGCTTCGGGGCCCCTGGTCTTGATGTGTTGGCTTGCTTGGAGATCTTCTGCTGGATTGGGGAGCACTGGATAGAGGTGATGGGGTCCGGGCAGCAGTTGAAGGATGGAGAATGGTGGTGGGGTGAAGGGGGTCCAGGAGCCCTGCTTATATAGGGTCCCGGAGGGGGGCGTGTCCTGGGGTTAGCCAATCAGGGCATGTTCCTTACAGGTACAGCAGGTGAACTGTCATACCTGCCAGGTAGGGGCAGTTATTTAACTGAGATGCTAGGGGTAGCCAATCAAAATTGAGGTGATTAAGGCTGGTCAGGCTGGTCAGGGGCCATCTTTGCTCACTCGATGGGAGAGGGGGTAAAGGAGTGAGTAGTATGTAGCCTGAATGTCAGCCCCTCATGCTGGTTAGAGGGACCCTATGTATGGGGTGCTTTAAAAATCCCCAAGAAGCACCATCGCAAGGCTTGGCTGGGGCTTGCCTGAGGAGGGCCCCATGTCTTCACTCCCATGTTGTCTCACACCAATGGCCTGGACTGTGCTCACACAAACAAAAGTCTTGGAGGCAGAGCTGAGTTGGAACAGTGAAGCTGTGACATTAGAAGCAGAACCCCGGAGCGGTCTGCCCTGCAGCCTGGTGTGGACTGGAGCCTCCCACGGCATGAGCCTGGCATGGCTGGCAGGTCTCTCCTCAGTCATCCAATCCCAGCGCACACCAGGAAACAGGGAGAGACCTTGGAGCTTCTGTCTCCTGCTTGTTTGGGGCAAGAGTGAGCTGCTGAGGAGGGAAAACGCCGGCAGGCGTGGAGGAGGGGAGACAATGAGTTTGCTTTGCTGTGATCTAAGCAGAAGGAAGTATTTTGACCACTTGAAAAGCAAACATCTTTTTATGTGGAAAATTTCAAAGTAAAGATTAGTTTCTAGTTTACCCCATTAAGAAGCCAGGATCTACTTATTTTCCATTTTCTGTTATGATCTCTCCCTACATCTGTCAGTTTGTCATACTGTGGGTGCTTTTATGTTGCTGTGATGCTGAAAGCTATGCCACTGGTATTACAGATACCCGTAGGGTCACCCATGGTGGACAGATTTTAACGGAGCTTACAGACTAAGATAGACTAGGGAGTAGACCTGGCAGCCCACTCCCAAAAAAAATTAGGATTGAAGACTCTATGAATAGCAGAGAAACACTGTCAAATATAGCGCTGAAAAATGAGCCCCCCAGGTAGGAAGGCATTCAAAAAATGATTGGGGAAGAGTTGCCTCCTCAAAGTAGAGTCAATGTTAATGACGGAAATGGAGTAAATCCTCTGGGACCTCTGTTTGCTGATGTACCCTGACTCAAAATGAGAAGGAACAACTGTAAATGTCCATTAATAATTGGAATGTTGAATGTATGAAGCATGAGTCTAGGAAAACTAGAAGTTGTCAAAAGGGAAATGGAGCACATAAACATTGACATTCTAGGCATCAGTGAGCTAAAATGGACTGGCATGGGCCATTTTGAATCAGAAAATCATATGGTCTACTATGCTGAGAATGACAAAGAAAAATGAGGTTGCATTCATCATTTTAAAAAAAGGACATTTCAAGGTCTGTCCCGAAATACAATGCTGTCAGTGATAGAATGATATCCATACACCTACAAGGAAGGCCAGTTAATATGACTGCTACTCAAATTTACACACCCACCACTGAGGCTATAAATGAAGATAGGGAAGATTTTTACCAGTTTCTGCAATCTGAAATAGATCAAACATGCACTGATTATTACTGGTGACTGGAATGCAAAAATTGAAAACAAAGAAGAAAGCTCAGTAGTTGGAAAATATGGCCTTGGTGACAGAAATGATGCTGGAAAGTGCATGATAGAATTTTGTCAAACTAATGACAAAATTGCAAATACATTTTTCACTAACTTAAATGGCAGCTATACACATGGAATTCACCAGATGAAACATACTGGAACCAAATTGACTACATTTATGGAAAGAAATGATGGAAAATCTCAACATCAAAGTCAGACCAAGACCAGGTGCTGATTGTGGATCAAACCATCAACTGCTCATATGCAAGTTCAGACTGAAATTGCAGATCATTAGAACAAGTTCAATAACAGATTTGATGTGTTAGACACTAATGATCAGAGACCAGACAGGTTGTAGCATGACATCAAAGACAGCATTTATGAGGAAAGCAAAAGGTTATTAAAAAGTCAGGAAAAAAAAAAAAGACCAAATTACATGTCAAAAGAGACTCTGAAACTTTCCTTTGAACATCAAGCAGCTAAGGAAAAGAAAGACATGTTGAAGTTAAGGAACTAAACAGAAGATACCAGAAGGCAGCTTGAGAAGACAAAATCAAATATTATAATGATATGTGCAAAGAGCTGGATACAGAAAACCAAAAGAGAAGAACACACTATGCTTTGCTCAAGCTTAAGGAATTAAAGAAAAAATTCAAGTTTTAAGTGGCAATAGTGAAGGATTCTATAGGGAAAATATTAAATGATGCAGGAAACATCAAAAGAAGATGGAAGGAATATACAAAGTCATTATACCAAAAAGAGTTGTGGATGACCAACCATTTGAAGAGGTTGCATATGATTAGGAACCGTACTGAAGGACAAAGTGGAAGCTGCCTTGAAGGAATTGATGAAACACAAGGCTCTAGGAGTTCATGGAATACCAATAGAGGTGTTTCAAGAAACAGATACTGCACTGGAGGCGGTCACTTGTCTATGCCAGGAGATTTGGAAAACAGCTACTTGGCCAAATGACTGGAAGATATCTATATCTGTGCCTATTCCCAAGACAGGGGATCCAATTGAATGTGGAAACTATTAAAGGATATCATTAATATCACTCAGAAATAAAATTTTGCTAAAGAT
This sequence comes from Pedetes capensis, assembly GCA_007922755.1. Taxonomy (NCBI): domain Eukaryota; kingdom Metazoa; phylum Chordata; class Mammalia; order Rodentia; family Pedetidae; genus Pedetes; species Pedetes capensis. The sequence continues at coordinate 5,653 of VMDO01036723.1, forward strand.
CATTCAAAAGCAACTACAGCAGTATATAGGCAGGGAACTACTGGAAAATCAAGGTGGATTGAGAAGATGGTGTGGAACAAAGGATATCACTGCTGATGCCAGGTGGATATTAGCCGAAAGCAGAGAATACCAGAAAGATGTGTATGTTTTGTTGACTATGCAAAGGCATTTGACTGTGTGGATCATAACAAATTATGGGTAACATTGCAAAGAATGGGAATACCAGAGCACTTACTTGTACTCATGAGGAATCTGTACATGGGCCAGGAGGTAGTTGTTTGAACAGAACAAGGAAACACTGCCTGGTTTAAAGTTGAGAAAGGTGTGCATCAGGACTGTATCCTTTGACTGAACCTTATTAATCTCTATGCTGAGCATGTATTCTGAGAAGTTGGATTTTATGAAAAAGAATGTGGCATCGTGATTGGAGGAAGACTCATTAACAACCTGCATTATGCAGATGACATAACTCTGATTGCTGAAAGTAAAGAGAATGTGAAACATTTCCTGATGAAGATCTTTCAGTATGGATTGCACTTCAACATCAACAAAATAAAAATCCTTACAACTGGGTCAGTAAGCACTTCATGATAAATGGAGAAAACATTGAGGTTGTCCAAGATTTTGCTTTACTTGGTTCTACAATCAACACCCATAGAGGCAGCAGTGAAAAAATCAAAAGATGCATTGCATCGGGAAAAGTTGTTGCAAAAGACCTTTTTAAAGTGTTGAAAAGCAATGATGTCACATTGAAGACGAAGGTGCACTTGCCTCATGCCAAAGTATTTTCATAGTATTTTTAGTCACATCACATGGTTGTGAAAGCTGGACAATTAATATGGGAGAGGGGAGAAGAATTGATGCTTTTGAATCATGCTGCTGGAGACAAATATTGAATATACCATGGACTGCCAAAAGAACAGATCTGTCCTAGAAGAGGTGCAACCAGAATACTCCTTGGAAGCAAGGATGGCTAGACTACGTCTTACTTATTTTGGACATGTGGTTAGGAGGGACCAGCCCCTGGAGAAGGACATCATGTTGAGGCAAGTGACAGGTCAAAAACAACAACAAAAAAGAAAGACCCTCAACTAGACCCATTGACACAGTGTCTACAACAATAGATGTAAACATAGATAAGATTGTGTGCCTGGCACAGAATAGGGGAGTATTTCATTCTGTTGTATGTGGGGTCACTGTGAGTTGGACCCAACTTGACAGCACCTAACAACAACAGCAACATTATGAGGCCTAACAATTGCCTATCCTTAACACATAAAGAATTCAGATTTAAACTTTTGCTGATCATTGACGTCATCAGCACATGCACGCAGATCACATAACTAGAAATGTGAATTCTGTTGCTGGAAACCATTTTTTGCAGTTCATATGACAAGCACATGACTTGGAGGCTGGATGGGGAGATAGCACAAGAGCAGTCTTGGGGCCCCTGATTTGTTAGTACAAAGGGTGGTGACCGTGAGGGCACAGGACATCAGACTGGAGTGATGAAACGAGGCTGCTTAGTTACACCTCATCTCTTTGTGAAGTAAGATGTAGTTCCCAAAAGAATGTCTTGATTTAGTGGTGTTCCGGGGAAATAAAAATGTGCAATCCAGCTAAAATTTTGTATATTTATGTAGATACGCTTATTCTTATTCCCCAAAAGTTTTGAGGGAGTGAAATTAGGTGTAAAACCCACTTTAGGACAGTAGTAAGCTTACGTTTGCCTGCAGCTGTAGCCCTGTGGCATCTGATCCCATCAGATCTCGGAAGCTAAGCAGGGTCAGGCCTGGTTAGTAGCTGGATGGGAGACCGCCTGGGAACACCAGGTGCTGTAGGCTTGGGAGAAGGACCTGGCAACCCCCTCCCAAAAATCAATCTGCCATTGAAAACCCTATGAACAGCAGAGAAGCACTGACAATAATGTTTCCCGTGTTGTACAGAGGGTCACTATGAGTCAGATACCGACTCGACGGCACCTAACAACAACTAACAACAACAAGCTTATGTTATTCACAATAACAGTGAATATTAAGCAGTGTTTTTTTTTTTTTTGGTAGTTGGGGGTTGAATGCAGAGCCTTGCACATCCTGTACAAGTGCTCCACCACTGAGATGCACCACCAGATCCCTTAAATTTTTTTTTTTTATCTTGAGGTCGTATCAGGTATCAGGGCATCACTAAGTTACCCAGGCTGACTCTGGCCTCAAACTTGCCGTCCTTCTGCCTCTACTTCCCAAGCTGGTGGAATTACAGGAGTGCGCCATTGTGCCCAGCTCAGCATTCAATGTTAAAGAGTAATATATTTGGCCTAAAGGGGTCCTATTAAATAATATGTACTACTTGCTTGCTGATTAAATGTCTATGGAATGAACTCTGAAAGAATGTCGGATACTCAGAGTGAGTTTAAAGTCAAGCAGGAAAAAAGAGTCAAGCAGGTTGGGGAAAGAATGTTCCAAACTCTTCCAGGTGACCTTATAGAAAATAGCATGTCTTGCAGAGATTATGGAAGATTAAGCAAACACTGTCACTGGTGGCACAGCAGGGAGGAGCAGCTCAGCGTGGCCCCCGAGTCTGAGGAGTTCCCCTCGTCAGGTCCTCTACTGGGGTTAAGCCGGGTCCTTGGCCTCATCATAGAAGAGAATTTCAGGATGAGTCGGCGAGAGTGAAGCAAGGTTGCAGAGTTTGTTAAGTCCACATTTAGAATGTGTGTCGGCCCTGAGAGAGACGGCATCCAGGACGCGGCCATGGGCTTCCCAGGGAAGCCCAAAGGAAAAAGTCCCTGGGCACGCGTTCTCTCGAACCTAGGACACGCCCATGTGATGTCAGCCCTGGGCACCCAGCTCGGGGCGCTCAGTGTGACCTGAGCCTCAAACACCCGGAAAGGCCCCTGTGGTGGGCTAGGGAGGTGCCAATGAGACCAAAAGAAGCAGCAGGGCGCAGTGGCGCACACCTGTAATCCCAGCAGCTCGGGAGGCGGAGGCCGGAGGATCGCAAGTTGGAGACCAGAGGCAATCTGTGCAACTTAGTGAGACCCTGTCTCAAAAAGTAAAAAAATGGGCTGGTGGCACAGCTCAGTGGTCCAGCACTTGCAGAGCATGCAGACGCGAGGCCCTGTGTTCAACCCCCAGTACTGCAAAAAAAAAAAAAAAAAAAAAAAAGATCAAAAGAGGTTCCATTGTTTAGATTTAAGAAAAAAAGGCAGGAGGGAGCTCCCTGGTGTGTCTCAGAGCAGCACAGAATGACAGAGGGGAGCGCAACATTTAAAAGGTACACACAGTTTTGACCCCAAGCATGGCTTATTGCTATTTTAACATTTTCATTATTTAAAATGTCGTTCAAAGATAACGTCTCTACGCAGGCGGTCCTCACAGCAGTCTTCTTAGGAGTTGTGTCAAAGTTCTGAACTCTCAGCTGGTGAGATTCGAATCAGATCCTGGGGTGAAAGCTCTTTCCCTTTCCATGTTCCCCAGACTTTCCTATCTTCCTGTCTTGCCTCAATCCTACCTCCAGAGCCTCCTTTCTGAAGCCTCCCTTCTGAAGGTGCCTGTGTTGCTTCCATGTTCCAAATGCTGTGGTAGTTAAAAGACGCCACTTTTCTGTGTGAAGTGGATGCAAAAACAAAGAAGAACGTATCCTTTGAAGAAAGCACGTGGTTGTTTAGATTTGCAACCTGGTGCAGAGAGGGTATAATCTGGAGACAGCCACTTCTTTTGAATAATCCAGTGGGAGGGCTGTGTGACTGAGACTGAGAATAGGGAACCAGGAACACCTCTCAGTACTGACAATGCACAGGATGCTGCCACAAGGCATTGTCTTGCCCAGAAAGCCGGCAAGGCTGGGACCAGGGAGCCCCAAAGCAGGTGGGACACCTTCACGGAAATTGCTGGTCACCTGGTCCTTGTGTGTGCGCAAGCAAGAACTTGGCATAGGAGCTGGGGTGCGCCTCAGGGGTGGAGCATGTGCCCAGCGTGTATGAGGCTCCCAGTCCATCCTCAGCAACACACACACACACACACACACACACACACACCAAAAAGTATAGAAAAGAAAGGAAGGAAACGAAGAAAGGCAGGAAGGAAGAAAGGATGGAAGGAACAAAGAAGTTGGCTTAAATGGTAGCAGAACAAACTTGGAAAACCTTTCCCTCCTTCAGTTCTGGCTAGAGCTACGCCACAGCTGAAAACCCACCTGCTGCTTGTCTGCTTGAAGCCTCCCCGAACCTAATCACCCAGGCCCGGCCAGGAAATATGCACTTTTAATGCATTTACGTGCACTCTTAACAAGTTATGTATGTGCTCCACTGAACACATAGTATGCTCATTGTAAAGCAAATTCAGAAATGAATTTAAAAGAATGAGAGATTAAACATTACTGATGATTAAAATATTTTGTTGAAGGTACAAAAACTTCTTCATCTTCACTAAAATTTTTATCATTAGTGACGTTTCAGATGCTTAGTTTTGTTTATTAACTTTTTGATGTTGGGGATTAAACCCAGGGGCTCACCCATGCTAAGCCTTCCCTGTACTACTGAGCTGTACCCCCACCCTGTCAGATAGTTGGCTTTCAAACGTCCTCTACCTCTGTTACCCATCAGCCGCCTGGCGGCCTTAGGCTCTGCCTGGATAGGAATCTCCGATAGGCGAGGAGAAGCTCTTGTGGCATAGGGAGTGGTGACCCAGAGGGCCAGGGGCCTATTGATAAAGGGTTTAGGAGCCAGAGACTCATGGCTGTAGGCACTTGGGTTCGAGGTTTACCACTCTGGGCTTTGTCAGTGGCCCTGGCACTTGGCCGCTGTTGTAATCCTTAGCTTCGAGCAGCAGTGGACAGCGGTGGCAGGTGCCAGCAGGTGGCACCTTCTAGGGTTACAGTTATAGAGGCTGAGGGTTGGGACTCTTGGTCCTACAGTGTCAAATGTTGCTGCTCTTGGGATCAGAGTGTCTGAGTCCCTTGGCCCTTGAAACCTGGCAGCTTTCTGGAACTCTTCCAGAATGTTCTGGAACCATGAGTCCGAGTTGCTCTTCTCTGGCTCTTGGGTCTTCTGTCTTTATCCAGCCTTGGCTCGCCGCCCTTCCTGCTTTCTACTTCCAGTGTCTGCTGATGTCTCTGCCACTTCTGCTCTTGTCGTGTGCTCCCTGGGTGCTCTCTGGAGCCCCCCAGCTGCTCTCTCAGCACAACTACTGCTGTTGCTACTGTCACCTTGATGCCACGGTTGTTCAGCGCCTGCTTCTGCAGTCCTCTCTTTGAGTTACCAGCTCAGCCTATTGTGCTAACGATAAAGATCAGAAATAGCCAAGAATCTGGGCATGGGGGCACACACCTGTAATTCCAGCGACTTGGGAGGCAGAGGCAGGAGGATTGCAACTTTGAGGCCAGAGGCAGCCTGTGCAAGTTAGCAACACTGTCTAAAGATAAAAAATAAAAAGGGGGTTGGGGGTGCAGCTCAGTGGTAGAGCAGCACAAAGTACGTGCAAGGCTGTGGGTTCAACCACCCAGTACTGCAAAAAAAAAGGAGGGGGGGTGAGGAAAGACCACTCGGAGGGGCTGTTTAATGAGCTTACTCTTGCAATGCTAGGAGGACACACAGCAGGTGTCTTAGGCAGGTTCATAGGTGAGCTGAGCAGCCTACTTATATAGTCAGAAAGTGGGTGTGGCATGGGCACCAGTACCAGTCACAGAGGTCCTTCATGCAAACGAAGGACTGTGTTCACAATCATTGGCCTTCTGCTGGGCTGCCTGGGGAAGTGTCCTCCCTCTGGCCTGGGTGAAAATGGCTGCAGGCCCACCTAGAGTTCACTAAGGCTTGTGATGCCAGCAGGTCCTGTGAAAGCTGTTTGAAAGTCATGGCTGGCATGGTGCCTTCTGGAGCTGGAGTTGTGCATCGGCAGCAAGCAACTGTGGTTGCAGTGCAGCTTCCTCAAGGCAGGCATGGAGTGTTCAAAGCAGTCTGACTGCATGAGGGCAATCTGGCTGGCTGGCTGGCTGATATTCAGGGCAGCCAGGCCACCAAGGGAAGGATCTAACATCTGTCAATGAGGAACCTAATCTGCCTCAGCCCCCAATATCTCAGCTTATTCAAAGGAAAAATGCACATTGGAAGGGGTGTTGACAGCCAGGTGTGGTGACACAGGCCTGTACTCCAGTGATTCGGGAGGCAGAGGCAGGAGGATTGCAAGCTCACAGCCAGAGGCGGCCTTGACAACTTAGTGAGACCCTTTCTCAAGGTAAAAAATAAAAAATGGGCCGGGGGTGCAGCTCAGTGGTAGAGCACTTGCAAAGTACGTGCAAAGCCCTGGGTTCAGCCCCCCAATACCACAAAAAAGTAAAAAATTTAAAAAAGGAGTGCTTCAAATAAAGGCTTCATTAACAGTGCTTTAACAGTACTTAACAGTGTTTTATTTTTAACCAAATACCCTTGGGGAGAGTTGGGTTATCTTATCTGTCGCACCTTCCTTGCCCAAGTTTTGGTTCTTGCAGTCTTTTTTTTTTTTTTTTTTTTTCCCGTTACCGGGGGTTGAACCCAGGGTCTCGTGCTTGCATGCTTTTCAAGTGCTGGACCACTGGGCTGCACCCCCAGCCCATTTTTTTTTTACTTTTTGAGACAGGGTTTTGCTAAATTACGCAGATTGTCTTTGGTCTCGAACTTGCGGTCTTCCTGCCTCTGCCTCCCGAGCCGCTGGGATTACAGGCGTGCGCCACCATGCCCGGCATGGTTCTTGCAGTGTTAATACACAATGCACACCACACATAGAAAGGTGCTCACCATGGAGGGAGCCGAAGGGTGGCTTGACTTGCCCTGGGGTGGCCTAGTTACATTCCCGCCCAGCGAGTGCTGGAGCACAGTGCTCTACGAGGTGTGGCTGCCACGCTCCCTTCTGTGCGTGCCGTGTCACCAGCCCATGCTTTCCTTGCAAAGCTCTTTTTGGATAGAGACTTTTCCTGCAGTGAACTTTCCTTTTACCTTGTCAGAACTCTTACATGCATTTTCTAGACCATCTATAATAATACCATTCTTAGCTTTTCCTTCTTTTATTATGATCCAGCCTTTTCATAGGATATTTTCCTTTGTATCTCTGCTGGTGCCATGTTGAGTTGAGGCTGGCCCTCGACCCTGCGCATCTCTAAACAGACCCTCAGTGAGTCGTGAGACTGAGCACAGCCGGGTTCCCTTTCCTCTACCACAATCCACAGCCAGGTGGCTGTGGCTACAGCCACATCCTCTGTCAGACTGGCCTAGTAATGTTGAGGTGGTGTCTGGAAAAGAGTCCCCAGCCCAGTGTCACCAATTGGTGAGTAACTTTCACATGGGAACTCCCCACCGAGGCCTGCGGGGCAGCTTGCTGTGGACTTGCAAGAACAGAGGCTCTAGAGGGCACAGGGGCTCCGGGTGGGTTGTCAGTGGAGTTCCAACACGCAGATCCACGAGGCACATGGAGTCTCGCTGCTGTCAGGAGTGGGGCCCTGCTGCTTCCTCTGGGGTTGGAGTTGAGGCCCTTGTGAACACTGACACTTTAGTGTTTTGTTTTTTTTTTTGACATTTTTAATGTACACCTTAATATGATTCATTCTGACATGCTTTTCATTGTGACATTTCCATATATGCATTTTGTTGTACATTATTCATATAGGTTCCCCCTTACCCTCTTGTATGCTTCCCCCCAACCCATCCCCCCATCAAAGACTTCTCTACCATTTACTTGTCTTTTTATGGTAGTTGTTGTTGTTGTTGTTAGGTGCCGTCGAGTCGGTATCCGAGTCATAGTGACCTTCTGTACAGCAAGGGAAACACTATTGTCAGTGCTTCTCTGCTGTTCATAGGGTTTTCAATGGCAGATTGATTTTTGGGAGGGGCTTTCCAGGTCCTTCTCCCAAGCCTACAGCTTCTGGTGTTCCCAGGCGGTCTCCCATCCAAGTACTAACCGGGCCCGACCCTGCTTAGCTTCAGAGATCTGACGAGATCGGATGCCACAGGGCTACAGCTGCAGGCTTTATGGTAGTATTTTTCTATATATCCTTGGGTTCCAGTTCTGTTTAAGATAGAAACCTTTTCTATAGTGAACTTTCTTTCTACCTTGTCAGAACTATTACATGCATTTTCTAGACCATCTATAATAATACCATTCTTAGCTTTTTTATCTTTTATTATGATCCGACCTCTGTATAGGATTTTTCCTTCTTATAATTTTGATTCAGCTCCCACATATGAGTGAGAACATGTAGCCACTTTAGTTTTAAAAGAGATACTGAAATACGGCCATTTTCACAATGGGAGTCCCGCTGGCATTGCTCGGCTGGGTGTGGAACCTGTCCTGGCCCACTCAGCTGGTGTTTTCAGGGTTCTGGAGGCAGCGCCCTCTCTACCCACCCTCAGTTGCTCAGCTTGGTGCAGGGTGCTGACAGAGTCCCCAGGAATGTTGACTGTCAGATGAAGCACTGTGTACCAGGACAGTCCGTGATACCTCGGGCAGGGACAGGGGTCCCTGGGGTGCCTCAGAGGCCTGACCTAGGAAGGGGTACAGTGTGCCCAGGCCGCCAGTGTTGGCAGCTCCTTCCTGGGAGCATTAAGGCTGCCAGGGGTGCTGTGGTCCTCAGACTCCACAGTGTCACCAGTGAGCTGTGCAATAGCACAGACCAACACACTCGCGCCTTTCCGCCATGTCAGGATCTACCACATGTCAGTCGCCTTGCCGGCTGCATCATTGGCTCTACTTTACCAAACTCCTGCCTTTACTTGGAGTCATGACCCTGGCAACCACAGACTCTTTCACATTATTAGTTCTAGGTACAGGAAGTGGGACACGGCACAGCACCTTTAGGAGGTCTAATCACAGGAAGAGTCCATGCAGGTGGTCAGGGACTGAGTTGATGAACCAGACATGGAGATGGCTGGATGGCATCCATGAGGGTGTGTAGGTGGCAGGAGGATCCTACTGAGTTGAGTCTGAGGATGGCTGGGAGTTTGTCGCCTGGGGAGCTCCTGGGCAGAGGCTGTGATGTGTGGGGTGAGTGCTTCCCGGTCCAGCCCAGATGTTCAGGTGGGCAGTGCCACCACGCACACATACTAAACACATGTCACTCAGGATCCTTGGGTAAGGGGCATGGACTCCTGCGGCCCTCCGGTCGCCAGCGGAGACGGGAGAAAGGAAATGCTTCGGGTGCTTTTGCCTTGCGGGGACAAACACAGCTCTTTATTTCTCTGCCCTTAGCAGGGCGGAGAGAAAACCCAA
>VMDO01036724.1:0-14897 GCA_007922755.1 Pedetes capensis
CTCTCTCTCTCTCTCTCTCTCTCTCTCTCTCTCTCTCTCTCTCTCTCTCCCCCTCTCTCTCTCTCTTCTCTCTCTTTGTTTCTCCTTTGTATTTTTGAGACAGGGTCTTTCTTTGTAGCCCAGGCTGGCCTAGAATTCAATATGTAGACTAAGCTGGCCTCAAATTCACATTGATCCTTCTGCCTCCTGAATGCTGGAATTACAGGTGTGTGCTACCTCTCCTGGCTTATACAGTGATATTTAATAATTAAGTCATATCAAAACATAATGTTGTTGTTATTAGGTACCACCAAGTTGGGTTTGACTCATAGTGACCTAATGTACGATAGAATGAAAAACTCCCTGACAATGTGTCATGCACAGGATTGTTTTATGTTTGAGCCCATTGTTGCAGAGACTGTTTCTTCTCAATTTGAGTTGTGCCACGTTAGCAAACTCAGATCACAGAGGCTTTACTTCATTCCCATAATAAGGTTGGCTCTACTTTGAGGAGGCAACTCTTTCCCAGTCATCTTTTGGATAACTTCTGGCCTAAGGGGCTCATTTTCCCTTACTGTATTTAACTGTGCTTCTCTGCTATTCATGGAGATTTCAGTGGTTGTTTCAGGAGTAGGCTACTGGGTCCTTCTCCCTAGTCTGTCTTAGTCTGGAAGCCCATCTGAAACCTGTCCACCATGGATAACCCTGCCGGTATCTGAAATACTGGTGGCATATCTTTCAGCATCATAGCAACATGCAAGCGCCTAAAGCACAAGCTCATAGACATGTGGGGATCAAAACATAATAAGATGGGGAGAGGACATACATACAGGATAATAACATACTCCTTTATGAATTGGTGTCTACAGCCATATCACTTCGGTGTCCATTCTAGTCAGATCTTGGAAACTAAGCAGAGTCAGGCCTGGTTAGTAGTTGGATGGGAGACCCCTGTGCATACTGGGTGCTATAGACTTGGAAGAAGGACCCAATAGCCCAGTCCTAAATCAATCTGCCATTGAAAACCCTATGAATGGCAAAGAAGCATGACAAATGTCAGGCATGACACATTATTGGGTAGTGTTTCGTTCTATTGTACATGGGGTCACTATGAGTCAGACCCAACTCAGTGGCACCTAACAACAACAGCTTTATGAATTATATCTCTCTTCACATAAATATTACTCATTTAGGTAAAAAGTATAATATTCTAAAGGATGTAACACAAATGGGGAATAGTTTACTAACCTAGTGAATTTGATTCTCATATCATTTTTCAGCAATTATTACACTTTTTCTTAGAAGAAATGATAATAATCATTTTACTCATTCTATGAGGGGCTTTTAAAAAATTGTTCACCTCTAAACTATGTCAACTTTTTTCAAAGATACAGGAATTGTGTCTAACATGTTAAAACCGGTTGCTATAAAATTAGTGATATTTTCTTCTAAGCATGTCATTATATATCAAGAAAAGTATGTAGATGGCAAAACAGATTTTTCTAGATTAGACTATTCCTATGACTTCTTTCCCTGGGCTAAGTTCTTGGTTTAATGAACACTTCAATATAGCCTGTGTTTCTCTGTGTTTCTCACTATCTTCCAAGCTCTGGCTCATACATTCTTCCTTCCCCAGTCTTTTCTGCTCTAGCTCCTTTTCTCATTTCTGCCTTCATTACATTTCTCTCTTTCCCTTGGTACACACACACACACACACACACACACACACACACACACACACACACACATTTTTGTAAACAGAAATTTAGCAAATGCAATACCAGGGTAAACAGATTAAGAATTTCTAGGGCACTTTGTATTTATGAAATTGGTATAGTCACATAAAACAACAGATGCTTAAATATCACTTGACTTCAGAATCAACCAACTGAGAGTTATATAGCAGAAGGAATTATAAAGAGTATCTGGTCTAAAACTGTTAATTTTACAGATAAGGAATTTTACGTTCAGAAAGGTAAAATGACACGTTTATAGTTAACAGGGCTTGTTAAAGGAAAGAGTCAAATCCAACTCTTCTCTATTACCTTTTAAACCAGTGCTATTTTAAAGATTTTCTTTATTGCTATGTATCATAACTGTACACATTACCCAAAATCTGGGCATTTCAAAACCCTGATTTCCTCCCATGAACTAAACATATCCTGATTTTTAATGTTGAAACCTAAAATGAGGCTAAAATCCAAATCTTCTGGATGATAAAAATTTGACTACTCTGTTCACTGGTGTAATAGACACATTGTATTTCTGTAGATGACTAGGTCATTCCTACTAACATATCTCAAAGTAGTTTAAATACCAGTTTCCTTTCCACCATGTTGTTAGATGCTGTCAAGATGGGTCCAACTCACAGCAATGCTCATAGGGTTTTCAATGACTGATTATTTTAGGATAGCATCAGGAGTGGATTGCCACATCCTTCTCCCATTTTTGCAGTGCTAACAATCGAACCCTGGGCCTCAGAGAGTGCAGAGCAGCAATCTACCAACTGAGCTAAACCTCAGCCCTACAAGCATATCTCAAAGTAGTTTAAATACCAGTTTCCTTTTCACTATAGAGCACGAATCTCTGAAATTTGTCTATACCATCTTCCTTGAAGTACCATTTAATGAATATAGCAGGGAATTAAAAGCAAAACACCAGACAAACACACATAGTAGCAAGTAACCTAATTACCTTGAAGTTAATTATTAAGAGTTAGAACCCAAGGTAAAAGACTAGAGCCTCAAGGTAATACAATGATGTTGTAAATCTCTATAGAGATCTTATTTTTCATCTAATTCCATTCTTTATACAAACACATATCAAGTTCAGATTTCCCCATGTTTCTGAGGGCAAAGGAAAGGTAATTTTACGTACATATTATAAACTAAATCAAATTAGTATTCTTTCTTTGAAATGTGTCAGTTCCTTGTGACCCCAATAGAAAAATCCTTAAAATTGATTAATTTGGAAATATTCCTTAAAACTTGTGTATCTTAGTTGTGCAGTTAAGATTTGTTTCCTTACTCTTTAAAATAGAATACTTCTATTACTGAAATAATTTGCTACATAATGCATAATTCTTATAAAATGTTTATTTCTATGCTTTCCCTCAAGTTAACGTGATCCAATTTTTATTTTTCCTTGTATTACATCTACTTTTAACAAGCAATTTATTTAATAAGAAAATTTATTATAGGCAAGCGATTTTGAAGAGTAGTTTTCAAGTACTCTTTTAAAATGTTGTTGGATAATTTCTTGTCCCATACTTGAAAATAGTAATTGGAAATTTTTTTAAATACCACATCATTTTGTATTAATATTCATAAAATTTGGAAAGGTTGACATTTCTTGTTAGATACCACTTTCAAGCAGTACATCTAAATGCTTACTTTAGCAAATAAATTCATGTCATTTGATAAACTAAGTAATGAATAATTGGACATCTACTTTTTAAAAAAGCATTTAACCATTATTTCCAAAGCATTTTTATCATAGTACAAAGATATGGCCTGCAGCCATAGCCCTGTGGCATCCGATCCTGTCAGATCTCGGAAGCTAAGCAGGGTTGGGCCTGGTTAGTAGTTGGATGGGAGACCACCTGGGAACACCAGTTGCTGCAGGTTTGGGAGACGGACCCGGTAATCCACTCACAAAAAAACAATCTGCCATTGAAAACCCTATGAACAGCAGAGAAGCACTGACAACAGAGTTTCGTCTGTTGTATGCAGGATCGCTATGAGTTGGATACCAACTCGACAGCACCTAACAACAACAACAACAACAACAAAATATGGCTTTCAAATTGGATAATTTATACTTCTTCCCATAGCCATTTAATCTTTTGTTTCAAAGAATAACATTTTTCTTCTTATAAAAGTAATATAGAATCATGGAAAATTTATAAACAGCATATTAACCCAAATAGGAAAGCACATTGCAGATAGCTGCTAACATTCTAGTGTATAAATCTTCAAATCTTTTCATTCTCTTTGTCTTTTGTATAGGTTATATGTATATATATATATGTATATATATGTATATATATATATATTTATGAATATACAGTTTTTAAATTGTTGCTGTTGTTGTTAGGTGCTGTTGAATCAGATCTGAGTCATAGCAACCCTATGTACAACAGAATGAAACACTCCCCGACACTGTGCCATGTGTGGCACTTTCAGTGTTTCTGTGCTATTCATAGGGTTTTCGATGGATGATTGTTTCAAGATTGCTTTGGGAGTGGATTGCCACATCCTTCTCCCATTTTTGCAGTCCTGAGGATCAAACTCAGGGCTCAAGAGAGTGCAGAGCAGCACTCTACACACTGAGCTAAACTATAAACTATAGAAATTATAGTTTCTATTCATATACCATAAATATATATATAAAATAAAACAATGCCCATTTGTAATTATGCAACAGATTATTTGGTAAATATGATATTATAGTTTAGAAACTATAATTTTAAAACTAAACTAATACCATATTTACCACATAACCTATTGCATAATTACAAATTGGCATGGCTTTATTTTGTATATACTTATGGTATATGAACACACATGCACAACATCCTCGTTTTTTACAAATAGTGTTCTATTGATACACTGTATTGCAATTAACTAATCACCTGTTTTTTCACATTTCAAAATTTTTCCCCAGGCCTTCACAGTTATCATACAATGGTATAATATACTTGTACGTACATGTCTGCACAATGACATTTCTTTGGGCAAGATCCTGGCAAGGGAAATTTCAAGTTCTTTTTTTTTTCTTTTTTTTCTTTATTGATAAATGTTGCTGGTCTATGGAGTAAATCAGCACTTGTTTTTACCATTATGCAACTATTACATCACTTTGGGCTACACTTTCATCAACTTACAAAGTTTATGGGACCTTTTGACTAATAGATAGTAAAACCCCTATGCATATATGGCTTTTCTAATATGACCATTTTAAATCTTTTTGATACACATACCAATATGTTGTATTTTTAAGTAACTTAAGTAATTTTGTTGTACGTCAATACTTCAGAAAATATTCATATAAATAAATGTTAAATCTTTTGACAACTTATATGATTGTCATTCTAAAAAATGTGGTTTTTCACAGTTATTAGATCTTGAAAGTACCCTTAAATTATTCAATAAAATCAAGGGCAGTGTTATCTTCTAGAATTCCACTGCCTTTTAAAATAAAATGATGGCTTGGCATGGTGTCACATGCCTGTGATCCCAGCCACCCAGGATTCTGAAGCAGTTGGATTGAGAGTGCAAGACCAGCCAGGGCATCATGGTGATACTTTGTCTCAGAAAAAAATTGAAATTAAGTTATGACAAAATATTATATATTCTTATCTCATGAGCCATATTAATTTAATAATTTCTATATGTAGTGCTCTGACTATTGAAAGAAATAATTATTTTTAAAGTCCATCCTACTGAATCTAGAAATTGGATATAGCCATGCTTTCTTTTTTGTAATTCTCTCTTTGAAGTTAGCAAATACTTGCATACACTGATTATGCTTTTATTCTTTACTGCGTTTCATTTTGGACAAACCTAAATGGTGAATGTAGTATTCCATGACTACATGATTTGGCCCTTTAAACTTTGTTCATTTCTGTCATGTTCATTATTGTCTGTATCTTCTTTTGTTTTATGTTTTCATAGGAGAAAAGTTTGTAAGGTGGAATTCAGTACAATACCTATCAAAAGTAATATTTTTCCTCTCCTTGATGGTTAAGTAATATATTTGTTTAGTGTCAAATAGAACAAAGCCTCAAATAATATTTTGATTTAATATCCAGATTACATTTATTTCATGGTTATATGCATTTTATGAAAACAAACTAGATTTGTTAAAGCTATATTTTGTCTATTTTGTTGTCAATTATTTAGATAGTTTCAACAGGGAGCATTTTGAGGTTGGAAATCCTTCACTACTAAAGCCTCATATTGGCAAATATACCTTTAATTTTTCAGTTGAGCTAGAAAACAAATTCAGTATGTACTTTTTAAAAGGGTTTAATTTAGAATAAATTCCATTACAAAATGCAAATATTTAATGATCTTTCTACAAGTTCTTAATGTGTCATTTTGTTCAAATATGGACAATGTAAATTTGTTTTCTAAATTCTAATTATTTTAAGGAAGATCTTAGTTTCAAGAAGATGGATCAAAGAAAAAAAGGTACATATATGCTTATTTTCATCAGAAACCTCCATGAAACACATAACCACTTAGATTTTATGTCTAAATAAAAGGCATGTCTTTGTTTTTAACCTGAGGCCAAATTTTTAAATAATGATAGAATAAATAGATGGAGGGGCAGGTGAAATATTTTAAAGTCATTAAATTAACCACAAGAAGTTGGAATACTAACCAATGTGGTTTCTGGGTTTAAATAAAACAGCTTAGATTTCCATAATGTGTGTAATCACAGTTTTCTAATCTGTTCTAATCTGAAATCTGTTCTTTTGATATTGGTCTTAAGATTCTTCCCTCTAAAGTTCCTCAGATATGAGTATTTTGTTTAAGTTTCATGAGATGTACCACTGAGTCAGCAGTACTGCCATATTCTGGTTACTACTTAACTTCATGGTGAATTATATTACTGGTATTCCTGTGTCCCTTTTTCAAAGTAAATAGTTTGGGGTATGGTATGAGAATGGTGTGGGAATCTAAGACCAGAGATTTGTGTGTGTGTGTGTGTGTGTGTGTTTGTGCGCCCATATGGGCACACTCGCATGTTTGAAAGAACAAACTTAAGACTATTACTGTTTAAAGTGCGTTATAGAAGTCACTGAAAGAGCTATTAATAATCTTTTTAGTGTACACATAAAGGATAAAATTTAAGTAACCATTGGCTTGCTTCAAGCTACTGTGGTTGTGTTCAATTACATCTTTGAATTAAAATTATACCTATAAGTTAACTTTAAAGAAGAACTTGAAGGCCATAGCAAGATCATCAATCTGAACTTTCCAAACATAGTCAATAGCATTTTTAAAGTTCAAATTAACCACAAAGTTACTTTGTTGATTTAAGAACAAATAAATCTGTTTTCTTTTGTTTCAGTATTCAAACCTAGAACCTCACATGTTAGGTAAGGGCTCTACCACTGAGCTATACCCTAGACCCCAAGTAAAGTTCTTAAATGGCTTGTTTTAAAATAAATAGCTACAGAATATGTGATATGATTTTAAGAAACACATTAAATCAACATCAAAAATATTTAATTTTAAAATTAAAAACCAGAAAATGGACCAAAAGCTTCCAATTTGAGAAAAATATTTTGAGATATTTATGAATTCGAGAACATTCACATTTGCCACCTTTTTGTTCTCTGCCTTAAATTTTTTTAAGTAGATTAAAAGGCTTTGGATAATTTAAATGCATTATTAGGAAAGGTAAGGAGATTTGTTTAGAATATCATTCATCAAGTAGAAATGCTGAAATTGGTAGAATTCAAGAGAATTTATACACATACATACACATGCATGTGGAAAATACAGAGTAATTTCTGGCATAATTTAAATGAACACTTATATTTATTAAACAAAATATTTTTGAATTTATGAAATGAGAAATAATACATTTTTAGTTTACTTAATAATTTACCTTATAATGAAAATAATCTGAGATAACTTGAAAATTGCTTTAATGCATTAACAGACATTCAGATAGACATAATCATGTGCAAACTTTTGTTGTAAATGTGTTTGTCTGAGAAATCTGATTGTCTCATACGCTCTTAAGTTTTATTACAATGTGAAAAATGCTGATACTTTATTTGATTTCAAACATACAATGACTAATTTTTTAAGGATACTCAAATTACAAAATCGAATCAAACTACTAATATGTCTTCTTCAATAAGTATTGTTCCTCATGCATAAAAACATGAACCTTTGATATTACTAGATGAATTTGCCTTCCTAACCTGTAAGTAACATTTCCCAAAATGTATTTAGGAAATTCTGAGACTATTTTAGCAAGAAATTAGTAGATAATAGGTGAGGGGGAAAGGTGAATGTTATGTGTTTAGTTGATTCTTTATTGCAGGGGTTGTCAAGGCCTTGTATGTGCAAATTTATACCATGACTCAGAGGGGGAGAGAGAGAGAGAGAGAGGGAGAGAGAGAGAGAGAGAGAGAGAGAGAGAGAACAAAAGTCTTCCACTTTATCACTTTCCCTTGTTTTCCTTTTATAAAGTAATCATAGGTTAATAGTTGAAAGTTTAGTAATTATGTGGCCCATTCCCCAAGAGTGAACAGCACTTTTATTTGCATTAAATCCTCTAAATTGTTTTTCATTCCAAGAAGAACAAAAGACTAAGTTCAGATGAAACCAAAATATTATTTCTTTTCCTTAGATAGAGCAATGGACCAACAAAGCACAATGGATTTGCTGATGAAGAATTCCCTATTGTGGATTTCTTTATTAATAAGAGACTATCCTCTCTAAGGATGTTATACTTTGTGGAGTGTTTTGCTAATGGGAATAAGTTATACAAATGTAGGAAAGGAATAGAAGACTTCATATAACCCAAATAATTTTGGAAAGAAACTTGTTTGATTATTGTTTGTTCTACAGATTATTCTCCAGAGAATTTAAAGTTATAAATGAAAAGTGTATTTACTCAAGTTTGTTGGCTAAAGTAGCCCATTGAGATTTCATTGATTAAGGCTATACTCAGGAATTTTTCCATTTGGGCATCATGAGTAAATGATGATTGGGTCTGGAGATGAGAGATTTGTTTGAGATTAAAATTTAGATTAATATATTTAAGTGATTATGTCATTCTATCTGCTTTTTGGTTTGCTTATATAGCAAATATAGATTAACGTTCTTAGAGCTCCTAATGATCTGTTAAATATAAATAATGATCCATAAATCCTATTCCACCTAATTTTTAAACAATTACTAAGAACAAAGGTGCTTTTGCAAGTAACCTTAAACCAAAATGCTAAATCCTAAATTCTGCACAATGCTTGTTTTGTAAATAAGATTTTTTAAAGAAACAACTATTAGAACCAGGCATGGTGGCACATGTCTGTAATCCCAGCAACTTGGGAGGCAGAGGCAGGAGGATCACAAGTTTGAGACCAGAGGGAATCTGTGTAATTTAGTGGGACCATGTCTCAAAAAAGTAAAAAAATAAATAAATTAAATAAATTAAAAAAAAACGGGTGGGGGGGCTGGGGGTCCAGCTCAGTGGTACAGCACTTTCAAACCATGCAAGTGCAAAGCCTTGGGTTCAACACCCAGTACTGTGTATATTAATTGTACAAGTTAATGTGTTTTACTGCCACATTTTTACACTCACATATATCAAACCTTGAAAATTTCCACTCTCTGTTATTGCCCTCTCTCTCCCTCCTCCCTCTGGTTCCCTTCTCTTTCTGTAATAGTCCCTGTTCTACTACTTTCCAGTCATCTTTGCTGTTGTTTTGTTTTGTTTCCACATATGACAGAAAATATGTAATACTTACCTTTCTGTGTCTGGTTTATTTTGCTTAACATGATATCCTCCAGTTTTGTCCATTTTCCTGCTTATGACATAATTTCATTCTTTTTTTATGGTTGAATAATATTCTATTGTTTATGAGGCATGATCCAAAAATATGATGAATGTTCAAATTAAAAAGTTACTATAGTAAAAGTCACATTGCCATTAATCCCCCATAAAATACTTTCTGTCAAACAACTCACTGATTCCATTGTTCTTAACATTTTTTGAACCACCTCTGGAAATCCTCTTTCATGAGTATTTTTTTCTTGCACTCTCATGGCTGCCTTGATGTCCTGAATTGATTCAAAGCATTTACCTTTCATAGTCATTTTGACTTTAGGGAAGAGCCAGAAGTCTCATGGTGCCAAATCAGGTGAATAACGTGGATGAGAGCACACCATAATGTTTATTTGACAGAAATTACTGTACTAAAAGTATGTCTCATATCCATGATTTAGGGCCACTTTAAAACACACCTTTCAACCATAATTTACATTGAACTGACTGCACTGAACAACTTGAAACTTGCCTCACATTGTTTCTAAGGTTTGATGTACTGCTTGTTGCTTCCTATATTAAAGATCCTTGCCATTCCATTGGATGGCACTCTATAGCAGCATTCACTGTATTTTTTAATCACTCCTTGTATATATAGTATATTTCCTTTTTCCATTCACTTGGTGACAGGTACCTAGGCTGATTTCATATCTTAGCTATTGTGAATAGCTAAAGATGTGTATGCAGGTATATGTTTTGTATGCTGACTTCATTTCCTTCAGATAAATACTCAGGAGTGATACAGCTAGATCATATGGTAGGTCTATTTTTAGTTCTTTGGGGAACTTCCATACTATTTTCCATAGTGGCTGTACTAATGTCCATTCTCAACAGTGGTGCATAAGGGTTCTATTTCCCTCATATCCTCACCAGCATGTATTATCTTTTTTAAATCACAGCCATTCTGAGTGAGATGAGATGGAGTCTCACTGTAGTTTTTGATTTGCATTTTCCTGATGGCTAAAGACATTGAGCATTGTCTCATATATTTATTGGCCATTTATACTTCTTTTAAGAAGTGTCTGTTTTTATCATTTACCCATTTTTTTCCATTGGCTAATTTGTTCTTTGAGTTTTTTTCATTCTTTATATATTCTGGATATTGATCCTCTGTCAGATGAATAGGTGCCAAAAGAGTTTCTCCTGCTCTGTAGGTTATCTCTTCATTCTGTTCATTATTTCCTTTGCTTTGCAGAAGCTTTTTAATTTGGTGGTATATTCCTATTTGTCCATTTTACTTTTGTTTCCTGGGCTATTGGAGTCCTATTCAGAAAATCCTTTCCTTTTTGAATATGTTTTCTTCTACTAGTTTCAAAGTTTTGAGTCTTTTGTTATGGTCTTTGATCCATTTTGAGTTGATTTTTGTACAAAGTGAGAGATACAGGTTGTTTCAATATTTTCCATGTGTGCTTTTCCAGTACCATTTGTTGAAGTGCTTGTCTTTTCTCCAGTGTATGTTTTTGGCACATTTGAAGAGGATTTGTTAGATAGCGATGTCATTGATTTATTTCTGGGTCTCCTATTCCATTGGTGTATGTGTCTGTTTTATGTCAATGACATGCTGGCTTTGTGACTGTGGCTCTGTAGTATATTTTTAAATCACGTGTTGTGACACCTCTAACATTGCTCTTTTTTCTCAGTATTCCTTTTACTATTCAAGGTCTTCTGAATTTCTATATGAATTCTAAGATTTTTTCCCCTCATTCTGTGAATAGCATTAGTATTTTGATGCAAATCACCTTGAGTCTGTATTACTTTTGGTTGTATGGTCATTTTAACAAAGTATATTAATTCTCTCAATCCCTGAACAGAAAAGTTCTTTCCATCTTCTAGTGCATTCTTCATTTTCTTTTTTCAGTAGTTTATAACTTTCTCTGTAAAAGGCTTTAACTTCCTTGATTAGGTTTATTCCTATATGTTTTATTTTATTTTATTTCATTTTTGAGGCTATTGTGAATGGGATTCTTTCCTCATTTCTTTCTCTATGAGTTTGCTACTGGTGTGTAGAAAAGCTACTGATTTTTGTATGTTGATTTTTGTATTTTTCTACTTTGCTGAATTGGTTTATTAGTTTTAACAGGTTTTTCCTTTTTTTCTTTTTTTCTTTTTTTTTTTTTTGTAGAGTCTTTAGAGTTTAGAATCATATCATCTGCCTTTAGGAATACTTTGACTTCTTTCTTTCCTATTTGTATACCTTCTTTTTCTTTTTTTGTGTGTAATTGCTCTGGCTAAGTTTCAAGAACTATACTGAACAAGAGTTGTGAGCGTGGACAACTTTTCTTGTTTCTGCTTTTAAAGAAAATGCCTTCTGTTTTTCTCCAGTCAGAATGTTTTTTCCTGTGGATTTCTTTTTGGGTCACATTCACACTAATTTGTGTATTCATTGTCTATAGCTGCTTTCTTGCAGCAAAGCAACAGTTTGTATACCATCCAAAAACTATGTTGTTGTTGTTAGGTGCCGTCGAGTCGGTATCCGACTCATAGCGACCCTCATAGGGTTTTCAATGGCTGACTATTTCGGGATTGCTTTGGGAGTGGATTGCCAGGTCCTTCTCCCATTTTTGCGGTGCTGGGAATTGAACTCGGGACCTCAGAGACTGCATCGCAGCACTCTACCCACTGAGCTAAATCCCAGCCCTCCAAAAACTATACACTATTTATTATTGATCCAGTTACAGAAAAAAAAATTGTCAGCTGCCACCATTGTATCACATTACTACTTAGCAATAAGAAAGAACTCAATGTTGCTGTCATAGGAGGTTGCCATCCAGAAAATAATCTAAATATTAGAAAATGGGTATATGTTTGTCTGTGTATATAATCTATGTATCTATGTCTGTATGTGTTTAAAATTTCTTATCAGTTGGCACTATTTATATTTAACATACTATTTTGCTATTGTAATAGCAGTGTGAAACTTTTTTTAAAAAACTTCCCAAGCACATTTTAGCTAATATTCTTTCAGTACACATATGATGCTACGTTTTTGTTATTCTTTTGACATTAGGGGAAGTAAATATGTTTATTTGGTACACATATGATGCTACCTTTTTGTTATTCTTTTGACATTAGGGGAAGTAAATATGTTTATTTGAGAATATCTCTTGTGTTACAAACAGCTCCACAGTTGGAGTTTAATAGACTAACAGATATTTACACTTAAATGTTCACATCCATATATGGAAGCACTCACCTGATTTTGTATACTGTTTAATTTATATTAACATGATACTAATATTCTGCATTTTTATATTTGACATAGAAGCAATTAGTGAAATTCTTATTAAAATACAACTATTTAAATAGTTTATTAATATTTATTGAATAGTTGATTTAAAATTGATGACATAAAGACCAGAGGGAGTGGAACATGCCTATAATCTCAGCACTAGAGAGGCTGAAGCAGTAGAATTTTGAGTTTGAGGCCACCTGTACTACCTAGTGAAACCCTGTCTCCAAAAACCATCAATTTAAAATTTGCTGGGATATTTAGAGGTCATATAATGTAACCTCTTTATACATACTTTTATCCATGACTTTCTTATTGCTTTTTGAAACATTTTCCCCTCTTTATCTTATTTTAATTAATCAGTTTTCACTAAGACATTGTTAGTAAGAAGAAATGTCTGATATGCAAGGAGATTTTTTTAGGGCAGAATGTACTATTTAAAAATTAAAATGTTAGCTCAGGGGAAGATACTATAATTTCTAATGATGCTGGTACATTTTCAATCCCATTTTCCTTTATACTATTTGTTAAAATCAGGTAAGTATTAAAATAATTATTTTTAGTGAGCACATTTTTGTCTAGATATCTTTATTATAGCTTTAAAATTATGATTTTAAGGGGTATGTATGTTTATGTTTGCATTTCTGTTTACATCACAGCATGTTATTATGGCTACTCACTTGAACCCACTATGTAAATGTGTAGTATTTGAGATTTTATTTTTATATGTATTTATTAGAAATGAAAAATTTCGATGAAATTATTTAATAAAAATCATAAATATACTTTTTAAGTGCTTTTTCACATTTACTAGGGCTCAGTATTTGAATTTAGTTCTAATTCCAACCAAGATTTTTAAAGACCATCCATACATTTATAATTGACTTGTTTTGAGGTAGCACCAGTTACAGAATATTTATCACATTTTGTTACAGGCTTACCATTTGACTTTTTCACCTCTTTGCATTCTAAGTTTTTTTTTTTTTTTCCTGAATTGATTTTAGTAATACTTTGTGCCTTTACTGGCATGGTATATTACCAGGAGTACTATTTCAAAAGCCTCTTTCTTGATCCTACATCAAGAAACTTCAGGTTCAAAAGTTCCTAATAACTGGATCCACCTGTATCCTAGGACAATCTACTTTAATACAGAGCCTTATTTTATTACAGTAGTTTCTCAGTGCAATTCTAAAATTGCATTTCAAACCAATTTGAAACCAATTAAACTTGCAACTTTATTACCAAAAAATAAATTAAGTCATCATAAATTAAAAGCCAAAGCTGTTATTATATTATTATTGTCAAATTTCCTGCTATCAACTGTATTTTTCTGGACATACATGTACCAGAAAGTGCTTTCACATAGTTTAGAAATTTATTGTCTTAAGTTTATTTGCACTTTATTTAGATTATAATTATTTTATACATTGAATAATCATGCTCTTATTTACCAAATTGTATACTTTAAGTAAATCAAAAATAATATTTAATTTGCATATACTACTTTAAGTGAAAGTAATAATTAGCCTGGCATTTCTTCTTTTATACATCCTGTAAGTAGGACTCAGAAATAAGAACTGAACATTAATTTTATGGGTTTTTTCTACTTGATAGGTGCTATGGATATAGAGGAGAGAAATCGCCAAATGAAAATTAACAAATACAAACAGGTAGCCGGATCAGATCCCAGACTGGAACAAGATTACCATTCGAAGGCAAGACATTTTTCTTTTTAAAAGTTGTAAAATAATCAATCATATGAAAGCAGTTGATTTCTTCTAAAATACTGAATGCAGGTTAAGCAGACACAAACACATAATTCAGTGGCCCCATGACATTACTAAGTACTAAAGTTTATAATGTATTCATATATCAGGTCTTAATGACAGACTTTGCCTTATTTCTAAAAATTCCCCTTTATCATATAATATAGGAGGTTAAGGATCTGATGAATAAATCTTTTAGAATTTTTCTTTGTATAAAATCTATAACCCATCAAAAATGTTTAGGAAAAACTTTTATTATCTTTTCTTGGTTCTCTTACTTTATAGCATTTAGTTATGTGTGGTTTATTACTGAGATGTTGGAACAAAATACATACTCATGAGGTATTGTT